>CAUYQV010069057.1:0-35453 GCA_963574575.1 Galagoides demidoff | reverse complement strand
GCTTTGGGTAGTATGGACATTTTAACAATGTTGATTCTTCCCAACCATGAGCATGGTATGTTTTTCCATTTGTTAACATTTTCAGCTATTTCTTTCCTTAGAGTTTCATAGTTCTCTTTATAGAGATCTTTCACATCCTTTGTTAGGTAAACTCCCAAATATTTCATCTTCTTTGGGCAATGAACATTCTTGTACACATATGCATATGCACAAGCCTTTTGGATTTTGATTTCTTAATCATTTTTTTCTCATATTAAGTATTCACTGTGGAGCAAGGAAAAAAATTGGCCATTTTAATAGTCTAATATATGACAGCATTACCAACTTTAAAACAACAATATTATACTTATGTTTTTAACTTGTAGCCTTTCACAAAAATCACCATGGACTGCCCTCATGGAGACATACAGCCTCAGCTCTTAACTATGGAATAATTTAAGGGGTAATCAAATGTAAATACAGAACTGGAAGGGAGGCTAATATAGCTTTAGGAAAGTTGGGGTCAGTGTAAGGACTGATCTTGCCCTTTTTAATGTTTCCTTGACATAGAGCTGGCCTAATTTACAGCTGCTCTTACATGCATCTAAAAGTAATGGCCTGCGGTGTTTAGCCATTGAACTTAATATACGCTTCTCATAAAGCTTCCAGAAATATAGACACTATCCACATATTGCCCTGGGAGGGAACAAGTCATGTTTTGTTGGGTTTTTTTAATTGATTTTGATTTTATTTTATTTATTAGTGTCAACTACATATACAACAATATGTTAGGTGCTCTGGGGTGTCCAGAAAAGGCCTCAAAAAAATTTAGAGTATCACAAAGAAGAGATGTTTAAGAATAGTCATCAGAGGCCAGGGGCTGTGGCACATGCCTATAATCCCAGCACTCTAGGAGGCCAAGGCAGGTAGATTGCTTGAGCTCAGGAGTTTGAGACTACCGTGAGCAAGAGCAAGACCCTGTCTTTAAAAAATAGCCAGGTTTTATGGCAGGCACCTGTAATCCCCACCTACTTGGGAGGCTGAAGCAAGAAAATCACTTGAGCCCAAGAGTTTGAGGTTGCTGTTAGCTGTAATGCCACAGCACTCTACCGAGGTGACAAAATGAGACTCCATCTCCAAAAAAAAAATAGTCATCAATAGAATTTTGGTATCTAAAATGGGATTTGGCCCAGGTGTGGTGGCTCACATCTATAACCCCAGCCCTTTGGGAGGTTAAGGCAGGAGGAGCATTTAAGGCCAGAAATTTGAGACCAGTCTGGACAACAGAAAGAGACCCCATATCTACAAAAAGTAAAAAATTAACCAGTCATGGTAGCATGTGTCTATGGTTCTAGATACTTGGAGGCTGAACCAGGAGAATCACTTAAGCCTAGAAGTTCCAAGCTGCAATTAGCTAGATGGAGCCACTCTATGCCAGCCTGGGCAACAGAGTAAGATGCTTTCTCAAAAAATAATAATAAAATAAAATAATGGAGTTTTTATTTTCTTCCTTAGTCACACTCAAGAAATGCTTGTCTCCTGCTGTTGATGAATAACTTTAGAGTACTATGGATCATGCTGAAGAAAATGAAATCCTTGCAGCAACCCAGAGGTACTATGTGGAAAGGCCTATCTTTAGCCATCCGGTCCTCCAGGAAAGACTACACACGAAGGACAAGGTTCCAGATTCCATTGGGGATAAGCTGAAACAGGCATTCACGTATGTTGTACTTTAACTTATTTCCGTATCATTCCGTTATGAGAGAAGCAAGGTCAAATGTGTAAAGAAAACTTGTGCAGTGAAGTGGAGAGAAACTGAATGGTGAGCACTTGTGATTTGCAAAGCTGTTCACTGGGTGATACTTGACACAGGCTTCATCATATATTTCCCCATGTTTATTGAATTCCCACTGTGCCTTACATCTGCATAAACAACCCGCTTTCTAATTCTCCACGCACCTCCAAAACATCCACCTCTGCCCCTTGTCTCCCAGGAAGGGTCCAGCCACTCTGGCTTTTCCCCCACACCACTCCTGTATTCCATTCAGCAACATCTTGAATAAGCAACCCATTGTGAATTTTTTCTTAATGTTCTTGGGTCTGAGAAGGGGAACTCCCTTGGTCTGAATTCTACAGAGCTATTCCTTATTTGTAACTTTATCTCTGTTTTTCTCTGTCCTCCCAGATGTACTCCTAAAAAAATAAGAAATATCATTTATATGTTCCTACCCATAACTAAGTGGTTGCCAGCTTACAAATTCAAGGAGTATGTGTTGGGTGACTTGGTCTCAGGCATAAGTACAGGAGTGCTTCAGCTTCCTCAAGGTTGGTAGAATATGTTTCTTTTTTGTTGTTGTTTTTCTTATTACCATCTCCTCAATTACTTGACCTCATTTCTGCTTATTTCATCATGAGTTTATAGTAACATTGTCATTCCAGTAACCTTTACCTGTCTAAAGGATTCTTCAGAAAAATCACAGAGATATTGATAATAGAAAACGGTGATACTGTTGCACAGATCAGAACACGGACTGGGCTTTATCTCACCACCTGCTAACTCTGTCACTCAATGAACATTTTGTTGTGGCTTTTGTTAAGGTTCTTGGCTTTCAAGTCCATATCCTAATTACAAGGATCTATGGTACACTGAATCCTTTGCTGCTCTGTAACTTTATATATGATATATGAACTTAAGAAAATATTTGTTAATTTATTCATCTAAACAATGATTAAGCACCTGCCAGGCTCTCCCTGTCCTTGTGGAGCTAACTCACCAGTCAGGAAGTGAGACACAAAGAGAATGAAAGTGAATATAAATTTCTAATCACCAATGATGACAAACATTAGGAAGGAAAAAAGAAGTTACTGTAAGATAATGACGGAGGATCTAAGTAAAGATCAACAAGTAAAAGAGGATCAACATCTAAGAGAGAGTTGAGTTGCAACCTGAGGCCTGTGGAGAATGAGAGGGACCACTTTCCAGGCAGAAGGAATAGTGTGTGTGAAGCCACAGAGTAGGGAAAGAGCTGGGGGAGGATGCTGTTTTGAAAAAGAGTGGTCAGAGAACCAAAAAGAGCTTCTAGAAATGAAAGATACGATAGCTGGAATAAAATACTCAGTTGGTGAGTGGGAAGATAAAATATAGGAAATCTACAGGAAGCAGAGGAAAAAGATAAATAAATAGACAGAGAGAAAAGGTAGGAACAGTTCCCAGAGGAACTGATCCCGGTATCCCATCATACATCTAAGTAGAACTTCCAGAAAGAAGGAAGAGAGTGAACAGAAGGGAAAAAATTATCAAATGCTCATCTCCGGAATTGAAAACAGAGATTTTCCTCAGTTTTCAGACTGAGAGGAATCATTAAGTACCCCACAGAATAAATGAAAAATAAAACAAGGTATATCATATTAAAATATCAGAATATCAGGGATCCCAGAACTTTCTAGAAAGGAAAAAAAAGTCACAGAATTATGGCATAACCAATGAAAAGCTGACGAGGTAGACATAACAGAAAGTTAATAGTTTATATCTAAAAATTGATAAATTAAGACATAACAAAATTCCCCAAGCCCATGTCATTTCCATAGCTTGTGGGGCTTGCCCTGTGCTCTGCATCCCTGGCCTCCACCCCTGTGTGCTGGTCGCACACCTCCCCCACCCCCTTGACCTGCCCATCATAACAATTAAAAATGTCTCCAGACATTGCCAAATGTACCCCAGGTGCAGAAGCATTCTGCATGAGAACTGCTGACTTAGGGAAATGGAAGCAAATACCAGAAAAACAGCAAAAACCGCTGGAAGTTATTAGCCTCTGAGGTGCAGGATCTGGAAGGAGAGTAAGGTAGAAAGGAGCTGGGTTTTCCTGAGAGCCTTGGAGTGACACTATATCATATTTATGTGTTTAAACTATATCATATTTGTGTTTCTTCGCTAGAAATAAAATTTATATTCTTAGAAAGGACAACATTTAAGTGGCCATATTATCATACAGCAGAACCTCCACAGTTGATCACCTCCCTTCATGGACCACTTCTTAGGTTGAGCCAGTTTTCATAGACTGGACGAACGCCACATGCATATGTCAGTACAGCAGGCCTAGTTCCTTATGTTGACCACACCCGTATGTTGCCCAATGTGTTACAGTCCCCTGGGTACTCAGCTTACAGAGTTCTGCTGTATATGAAATAGGGATGCTTTCCTAACTGTTCTTTTGCTAAAGGTTTTTTCTTCACAGCATAACAGTGTATTATGTGTGTTTTCCAATTGTCCCAGAAACCTGGCTGAGCCCTGAAAGATGAGGACAAAGGGTGCCAGACCATCTCTGCAAAATTATGAGTCAGTGATGCCCAAACTCTTGCTTTAGTTTACTACTTCGGCAAAGTATATGAGGAAATGAGGAGCTTGACATAACATTTGGAATGAGAATTTTAAGTGAAGTTAAATTAAGCCTGATGCATGTCTCCTCCACCTAAAGTCAAGTAAGGGAGCACCATAAGGGGGCAGCATTAGACAGTGTCTCCTGGAGTTTGCAGAGAAAAGGCTAATTCTTGTATGGAGAACAGTCTTGCTGCTCTAAAAAATAAGGCACCCGTAGCACAGTGACTACGGCGCCAGCCACGTCCCAGCCCGGGCCAGCTAAACAACAATGACAACTATAACAAAAAAAAAATAGCCAGGTGTTGTGGCAGATGCCTGTAGTCCCAGCTCCTTGGGAGGCTAAGGCAAGAGAATTGCTTAAGCCCAAGAGTTAGAGGTTGCTGTGAGCTGTGATGCTACAGCACTCTACTGAGGATGACATAGTGAGACTCTGTCTCAAATAAATAATAAGGTTTATTTATTTTTAAAGTCTACAGTTAAAGGATAGTGTGAACTGTCAGAACAACAGGATGAAAAGAGAGTTCTTCAGAGCATGTGGCCTGCCCTTCCCAAGCTTCTTGGGGTAAAATGCCAAGCTTTCCCATTGGAAAACTAGGTACCCTGGAACCTAGCCAGACTTGGCTTATTTGAAAGATCCCTGCCCAAGAAGACTGCCTGCAGGATAAGCATATGCCAGAGAAAGAACCTGCAAAGGAGCTGAGGGGGGATCTAAGATTCAGGGGAGAGATGTTACATAAGCCAGGGGATAGTATGGTGGGAGTTTCTTCCTGCAAAGGGGTCTCCGGAGAACTGACCAAATGCTCCATTCCCAGCAGAGAAGGAGCCAGTGTTTATGCATCAACACCAGATTGCAGCTGCACCTATTAAGTAAGACTTTTCCCGCCCCCCTTATCTATTCTGCAAAAGAATAAAGCAGAAGCAAAAAATCCATCCGCTGACAGAAAGGAGACGATGAGGAAAAACTGTCTGAGCCTGGACTCTGTAACTACTAGTGTAAGATTGCACGCAGGACTGGATAGGAGAAGGTTAAACACATCAACTTAAATTCCAATGAGTTTCACTTGTCTATCAAAGATGAAGACCCAAGAGAAAAATGCACGTGACCCCTGTGTTCTCTAATGACCTCCCCATTTCTGTTTGGTCTCTCGCCCCACAGGCTTAGCCTTCGCAATGCTGGCAGCAGTACCCCCGGTATTTGGCCTGTACTCTTCATTTTATCCTGTTATCATGTATTGTTTTTTTGGAACCTCCAGACACATATCCATAGGTAAAAGCTTACGTTCGATATTCTTGTACTTTTCCTTTTGAATTTCCAAGATTTGTAGTGTGCCAAAGAAATAGCATGGTTGTTATTAAAAATCTGCTTAATACCTTTAGTTACTGAATACACAAGAAGTGCTTAAAAAATACATTCCTGGCTTGGTGCCTGTGGTTCAAGTGGCTAAGGCGCCAGCCACGTACACCTAAGGTGGCGGGTTCAAATCCAGCACGGGCCCGCCAAACAACAATGATGGCTGCAACCGAAAAAAAAAAATAATAATAACCAGGCGTTGTGGCGGGTGCCTGTGGTCCCAGCTACTTGGAAGGTGGAGGCAGGAGACTTGCTTGAGCCCAGGAGTTGGAGGTTGCTGTGAGCTATGCCACGGCACTCTACCCAGGGGCACAGCTTGAGGCACTGTCTCAAAAAAAAAAAAAATACATTCCTCCTTGTACCAGATTTCTAGTACTTATGCTTTCTCCTTATCTTGGGATAATTTTTTAAAAGACAATTTTCTTGTGTAAGAGCAATGGTTGACATCTGTAAAATGAGATCAATGCTTTATTTCTTACAACAATGTGCTTGCATCTGACTTTTCTTTTTATTACAATAGTAATACTTCAAGTTCCTAATGTCTATGCATGTATTTTATTTTCATTATATTTTAGGTTCTTCATTATATTTTACGTGCTTTCTCCTTAGTTTATCAGAAGCATATGCATTTCCTAATAGTGTGGATGCCACATGCAGCTACCACCATCAAACACACACATGACATTTCAGATATCTATTGCTGGGTAACAGATAGCCCCTAAATTTGGCGGCTTAACATAATGATCATTTTATTCTCTCTCATAGTCCCTGCAGGTCATGATTTGGGAAGCTAGTCTGGACAATTCTTCCCCCCTCCCTTCTTCCTCCCTCTCGCCTCTCTTCCCTCCCTTCTCTCTCCGTGTAGTCCCAGGAATTTTCCATGTGGCCCAGATGAAACTTTCTTACACATGGGGCTCCAGCTACACCTCTCAGGTAGAAGCTGCATTGCTATCTAATACCTAGCCCCAAAAGTCACACAGGGTCACTTCCACTTTTTTTTTTTTTGACTATTCACAAGTCACAAGCCCATCCTTATTCAAGGAGGGGGAATTAGACTCCATCTCTTGTTGGGGAAATGTCAAGGAGAGTATGTGGCATTTGAGATATATTGCTATGGTCATTTTTGGAAAATGCAGCCTGCACACACCATTTCCCACACCCCAGGGGCAGGATACTACAGGATGGCAGTGCAGTCGCCTTTCAAGGGTGACTATTGGCCACACCTGTGTCCCTTGGTATGTGGGCAACAACCACACCAGACACTGTGAAGGTAGTTTCCTTAGCCCCCTGAACACGGATCATTCATGCTTCCCTATTCCAGGTCCCTTTGCTGTTATTAGCCTGATGATTGGTGGTGTGGCTGTTCGATTAGTACCAGACGATATAGTCATCCCAGGAGGAGTAAATGCAACCAACGGCACCGAAGCCAGAGATGCCTTGAGAGTGAAAGTCGCCATGTCTGTGACCTTACTCTCAGGAATCATTCAGGTGAGACTCAAAGATGGGGAAGAGGACTCTCATCTGTTAATGTCATAGTTGTCTGCTGAGTGCTTTTGGCTGGTCTTACTACATGGAAGGCAGAGACAGCCAGCAAGACTCCAGAGCTCAGGGTTCATCAGAGCTTGGGGTTCCCAACATGCAACTACTCCAGTCCCACCACAGGCCTCATTTACAACTATGCACAACTGGCGAGCAAATTTCCATTGGCTACTTTAGAGACCCCAAAAGCAAGACAAACTATAAATAGCAGGATTGGTTAGTCCTGGAAGAGGGCATCCCTATCAGCTTGGAAGAAACAGCCGGCGATCATGCACAATAGTCTACGTGACTCAGCAGGTCCTCAGTTCCACAGGACAGGGCAGGCCTGAGTGCGGACAGTGTTCTGTGGAGCTCCAGGCTGCTTGGTTGGTTTGTTAGTGGCTTACCTACCACAGGTGAAAGTTTGTAGAAAGTGATCCAGGAAGAATTTGTACATGTTTTTGTTGGTCATAACTTCCTGATCTATCATGTGATTTATTTGTTTCTTTGTCATTAAAAAAATAGTTTTGCCTAGGTGTCTGCAGGTTTGGATTTGTGGCCATCTATCTCACAGAGCCTCTGGTCCGTGGGTTCACCACCGCAGCAGCCGTGCATGTCTTCACCTCCATGCTAAAATACCTGTTTGGAGTCAAAACAAAGCGGTACAGTGGGATCTTTTCAGTGGTATATGTAAGTAGGCAACTGCCTGGCCCCCTGGTACTTGCTTTTATCACACACATAGACACACCCACACACACTTCTTTATCTCTTTTACCTTCAAGGCTCATATTTCTTTTTTTCTAAGAATTTCTATAAAAGGGGAAGATTCAGTTATTCTAAGGCTTTCTGAGAAAAGGGCTACAAAGATTAAACCTCAAAAATCTCACATTATTAGTATGTGATATTGCCTACTTCACAAGAACTTTTTTGCTGGGTCTTTGTTTGGTAACTGCACCATCATTCTAGGAGAAGAGAGAGCTTTTTCCTATGACCAAATCATGTTCTTTTGGGAAACTAACAAATAATGTAAAGGCATAGCAGAAGAACATAGCTCTCTCCAAAACTGATAAGCAGACCAGAAAAAAGGCTATAAAACCTAATTCATGAGTTTAATAAAAATATATATACCCTGTACCCAACTCAGAGAATATATAAATTATTTGCAAGCACTTGGGGATCAATGGTAATAACTGATCATGTTGAAATTTTTGTGAATTTGATCACAGGTTCTAAAAATTCAGTATCTTTTCATGCAATGCAGTATAATTAGAAATGGAAAATTAAATATATCTTTAGGATCCCCATACAGTTAGAACCAAAAACACCCCATTTCTTTTTTTTAAAGATGCGTCATGTGGGCGGGGTCAGTGAGTGGGGCGTTAGCCACATACACCAAGGCTGGCAGGTTTGAGCATGGCCCAGGCCTGCTAAACAACAATGACAACTACAACAAAAAAATAGTCAGTGTTGTGTCAGGTGCCTATAGTCCTAGCTACTTGGGAGGCTGAGGCAAGATAATTGCTTAAGTCCAAGAGTTTGAGGTTGCTATGAGCTGTGACGCCACGGCACTCTACCAAGGGCAACATAGTGAGACTCTATCTCAAAAAAAAAAAAAAAAGAAAGAAAGAAAAGATGCATCATAAACAGTTTTATTTTAGTGAATGGCGTTTTCTAACATAGAATTACCTTTATAAGCAAATTTTTAGAATGTATTATTGTGAAAAGCACACTTCTAAATTCCCTGTGGATGAAGAAGAATTAGAAAATGATTCAAATTAATCAGTGAAAGTACTACATATCAAAACTGCTGAGATGCTGCTGAAGCCATCCTTGGAAAGTAAGGGCCACAGCCTTCATAGGTATTGATGCCCCAGAATCTGTGTGAGGCCTAGAGACACAGCAGTGAGCAGAACACATACAGTCCAATGGGACAACAGTTATTAAAACATTAATTGCGGCTCGGTGCCTGTGGCTCAATCGGCTAAGGCGCCAGCCACGTACACCTAAGGTGGCGGGTTCGAATCCCCAGCCCGGCCCGCCAAACAACAATGATGGCTGCAACCAAAAAAAAAAAAAAAATGGCCAGGCGTTGTGGCGGGCTCCTGTGTTCCCAGCTACTTGGGAGGCGGAGGCAGGAGACTCACTTGAGCCCAGGAGTTGGAGGTTGCTATGAGCTGTGATGCCATGGCACTCTACCCAGGGGGATAGCTTGAGGCTCCATCTCAAAAAAAATAAAATAAAATAAAATAAAACATTAATTGCATACACATGTAATTAATTATAGTTTGTGTCAAGTGCGATAAAGAAAAGGTACAGGCTGCTCTGAAAGGTGAATAGGGAAACCTTTAGATTAAGGGTCTAGGAAACTCAGGAAGTAATATATGTCTGAGGAAGTAACATCGAGTTCTTGATTGACTAGAATGGATTCAAACCAATAGGAATATCCCCTAAATAACTAAATTCTTAGTTTCCCACAATAGATAACATAGTTCTTGCTGTGAGAACTTGAAATGCCTTGTCACTAAGAAAATACAACAAATTAGTCCACCTGAGCATGCTGTAGATGTTGATGGGAAATGATGGGTAGGAAGTCTGTTTTGTTTTTAATGGGAACTGACTGTATTTGGGGTACCGAAACCATAACCCTATAGGGTAGTAAAGTGACTTTCTCCTCTAACTCCCCAAACTTTGGCACTCTTGTGGCTTCAAAGTCCATCTGATTTCTTTCTTCTTCTAACAACAATTTCTCCTTCTTTGAGCTTCTAAAACCTTTTCTATGTATTTTATCTTTGGGATGTTTTGTTGTTATCAACTCATAATTCTTTCCTAGTGCTCAGGACTCGGCTTCAGTTTCCTTTTCTAAATGCTAAATATTACAATGAAACATTAGCATCAAATGCCTCCTAATTGGTAAAAACCACAAAGGAAGAGATTTCTGCCTGAGAACTTTTACATAGAAACGTCCAGTAATGGGATGACTGGTCTGAATTAGTGCACTGAGTGTCTCCTTGGGGGCCATTTCTTGATGTAAACATCCAGTGTTCCTGTGTTACAGAGTACAGTTGCTGTGTTGCAGAATGTTAAAAACCTCAACGTGTGTTCTCTAGGCGTCGGTCTGATGGTTTTTGGTTTGCTGTTGGGTGGCAAGGAGTTTAATGAAAGATTTAAAGAGAAATTGCCGGCACCCATTCCCTTAGAGTTCTTTGCGGTAAGTCAACTCGAGGCCATGAGCCGTCCAACTTCAACAGCCACACACACCTGTCTCTGTGAGGGATTTTGAAGTGGATGAAAGAGGAACCGGGAGTCAAAGGGTCTTTTTTTCCCCTCTCAGTTCTGCCAAAAGAAGGCTGGAATTTGTTAAAGAGAACATTTACAAATTCATTGACAAAAGTAGTAAAAAGAAAAATAATTGTCACATAGACACAGATGATTTTTCCAAATATAGGTGAAGACCATACGTGAAAATTTTAACATTATCCCTGAGTGATGGGATTATGGAGCATTTGTTTCCCCAAATATTTATTATTTATTTGTTTTGTCAGGAGCACCCATTACTTTAATAACATGGGAAAAATTAAAACTATTTCCATTTTGAAAAGATAAATGTTCCTAAACTTTCTCAGTTCCTTGGCACTCCTAAGCCAAAAGAAATGTCTCACAGTTCCATTTATTAAGTAGTTAGATCCAAACACCTTACATACTTATGACTAACAATTTATTGGCTGTTTGTAAAAATATGCACATGAATTGGAATAAAAAGCATTTTATTATGCTCATAAGTAACCACTATTATTTATTCATGAAATGTGTGTGCCTGGTGGGCACTGCACAAGTCCTCAAACCTCACAGTCAGATTGGACGCTGCTACTCTCATTTCTTCTTTGCATGGTTCCTGCTTTTTAATCACAGCTACCACAGAACACCCAGCTTTACAAAGAGAAAGGCATTATTGAAAGGAGCACAGCGGAAACTGATGTTAAAACTCCAAACTTCCTCTAACTAGAGGCTTGCATAGTGTCCAACAGGTGTCGCTGTTTGCCAGACATGTTTTAATACCCAATGGGTCCCAGTGACTTGGCACCCTGGCTCTCCTTTGTGTGTGTGTTTGGGGGGGGAGCCACAGGGATAAAAAATAAAAAGTACAGATGTCTGATCCAAATTTAGCAAAGACTTAAATTTCTAGCTATGAAAACAAGTGACTGGTGTAGTTCACCAGGAAACCAATCTTTTTGATCCTTTTCCTTGCCTTGGTCTTGTCTACTTTGTACTAGTACCTTTTAACAGGCAAGAACTTTACATCTTTTATATTAACCTGGATGGAGTTGAAACACATGCTTCTTAATAAAGTATCACAAGAATGGAAAAGTAGAAATCCAATATTCTCAAACTAATATGAAGCCAGTAGATGATCTAACACATGAGAAAAATTCAATTCAATTCAAGTAGGAGGGAGGGGGGAAAGGGGAGCAGGGAAGGGGATTGGTGTGCTCCCACTTAATGGGCTCAAGGTAAGGGTGTATGGCACACCTCTTGGGCACAGGACACACTACAAGAGGGACTCTACCTAACAAATGCAAACATTGTAACCTACTTGTTTGTACCCTCGCATTAACCAGAAATAAAAATAATAATTAATAATAATATACATTTTAATTTTCAAAAACAACCAAAACCCCTATCTCTACACAAGTTCAGAGCCTCTTTTCTCACTGGGACTGAGCTCAGAGTTCCTGTTTCTACTTAGAGTACAAGAAGTTTTGAGTGCCTTTCAATGGGAAAGAAGATAGGCAAGCTGTAATTCTGACGAAAATGATGAAGGCTGCCTCTCCTGCCCTGGGTTACTAGTTCTGTTTCCCAGATTCCCTTGAAAGAGTCCTTCTTGTGTCCCCGGGGAACAGTTTTTCAGAATTCTATCATTGTATTTACAGTCTTTTCACTAATACCTGAAACCAGCGTTTTTTAAACTTCTTACCTAAGTGCTCTTTAGAACAAAGGAGAGAAAAGCCATACTGGAAAGTTTGGGGACAGAATCTTTATAACTATTCTTAAGCATAAAATTTATTTTTTGTCATAAAAACATTGTTGTGAATTTTGAGTACTCTTTTATAATACATTTATGTCGATAGGCAAGCAATGGTTTCAATTGTTTACTACCTACAGAAAATTGGGGCAATGGTAAGTAGTTGGCTCCAGAGACTTGAACCATATTTATCCTGTGGATTTTATTTTTTATTTATTTTTTTGGTTATGATATTTTGTGTTTTAATTCCAGTCCCAAAATGCTCGTGAAAAAAGAAATGTTCATCAATAACTTTTAAGTATTAGTCAAATCAGAATCCAAGTCCTAGACGTTGTGCTGAAACCTTGTGGATTTTAATATGCTAAGCTATGCCACCAGTTTGAGATGCATAAAAAACATGTAACTGAGGTTGAAAACATAATTGCCAAAAAAAAAAAAAAAGAAAACATAATTGCCACCAAGAGAAAAGGGTCCTTCCATCAAAGGGACCAGAAATACCCTGCCTTTGTTCTCTCAGGCCGCTGTCTCTGACATGTAGCAATAAACTTGCCTTATGATTGGTTTCTGGCAACAGCCACCACCCTTCCCTGGCCAGCCATTATTCCTTCTCTCCTGGACAACCCACTCAGACAGCTCCAAAAGCAATAGATCCTGGGCATGAAGCAATTTGCTATATTACCTGCTATTATGTTTTTCTTCTTCATCTTTTTTTTTTTTTGTAATTTTTTCTCTATTTTTTTCTTTAGTCACAATAGGCAATGATTTTTTGGGTGTTTTTGTTTTTATTTGAATTTTTTTGTTTGTTCAGTTTGGGGGGGTTGTTTGTTTATTTGTAGAGACAGGGTCTCGTTCTTGTTCAGGCTGGTCTCAAACTTTGAGCTCCAGTGATCCACCCCCCTCAGCCTCCCCGAGTGCTGGGATTACAGGTGTCAGCCACCTCATCAGGCCCTGTGTTTTTCTTCTTGTAGTTCACTAAAGGTTGCACTTTACACCCCAAGTAAATCTATGCCCTGACAATCCAGGATGGCCTTATATACAGTGACACGCTGTGTGATGTGTGGTTTCACTCTGATCCTGACTCAGAAACAGAGAAGACAGCTACAGGGGGTGAAAACCTCTATACCAGGTGCTGCTATCCTGGAAACAGGATCCGCAGGGGAAGATTCTAAACCCAAACATACATTTTATAATGTTATACTTGTCCTTGTACCACTCCCACGATTCACATTCAGTCATCTTTTATTCATAATATCTTGGTCAAGGACTTGATTCACCTCTCCAAGAGGAAAGGTCAACCTCTGAGAGGTTTTATGCCCCTTTCCAGTTGCAACTACCGAGCCAAACACCTCAGCCAGGAACAGAACAAGGTAAGAGGAAAATTCCAGGCTGCAAAGAAACTATAGAGTCCCCTTTAATCATGTGGGCTAGAGTCATTAAGAGAAGTTAGAATTACTGGCAGCTAATAATTATAATTCGTTTTAAATCTGAATGTTAAAAAATGATAATAAATTTGGCTTGGCCGATAAATTCTTTGAAGCTCATTTTTCTGACATTTGAATATTCATTTCTAAACGTGCACTTGAATTTGTGTCTGTTTTAGGTGGTAATGGGAACTGGCATTTCAGCTGGGTTTAACTTGAAAGAATCATACAATGTGGATGTCGTTGGAACACTGCCTCTGGGGTAGGAAAATAGTTTTATTTTAAGTAACAGTGTGACTTGAATAACCGATAGACCTGTTCTTTTTAACCCCTGCTTTAGTACTCTTGCAAAGAAAAGTATAATCTCTTTTCTACATATAAAATAGGTGAGGGTTTGGAGGGTGGGTATGTGTTTTTTTATTGTGGTAAAAAAGTCTATAACGTAAAATTTACCATTTCTTAACCATTTTTAAATGTACAGTTTGGTGGGGTTAAGTATATTCATATTATTGTAAAACAGATCTCCAGGACTTTTTTTATCTTGCAAATCTGAAACTCTGTACCCATTAAACAACAACTTCCTCTTTCCTCTTCCCACCAGCCCCTGGTAACTACCACTCATCTTTCTGTTTTTATTAATATGACTACTCTGGGTACCTCATCTACGTGGTATCATACAGTATTTGTCTTTTCGTGACTGGCTTATTTCACTTAACATAACGTCCTCAAGGTTGATCTCTGCTGTAGCATGTGACAGTACTCCCTTCCTTTTCTAAGGATGAATAATGTTCCATTGCATGTGTTTGTCATATTTTATTTCTCCATCTGTCAGTGAGCATTGGGGTTGCCTCTATCTAGGCTATTGAGAATAGAGCTGCTGTGGATATGAGTGTATAACTATGTCTTTAAGACCTTACTTTCAATTATTTTGGATATATACCCAGAAGTGGGACGCCATATCTATTTATTTTTTGAGGAACCTCTATACTGTTTTCCTTAGCAGTTGTACCATTTTACAATCCCACCAACAGTGGCAAGTGGTTTTTGTTTTATTTTGTTTTCTTA
The DNA here is from genome assembly GCA_963574575.1 of Galagoides demidoff. Taxonomy (NCBI): domain Eukaryota; kingdom Metazoa; phylum Chordata; class Mammalia; order Primates; family Galagidae; genus Galagoides; species Galagoides demidoff. Next base: position 20,721 of record CAUYQV010069057.1, on the reverse strand, counting down.
AACAGTTTTTAAATTCTCTCCTTAAGTGTTACAGGAATTAAGAGAAAAAAAGATACACTTAAATCCTAGTCTGCCACTTACTAGCTAAGTGACCTTGGGCAGGTCCCTTCTCCTCTAAAAGCCTCAGTTTCCCCATCTGCCAGGTGGACATGGTAATTTATACTCATCTTAAAGGCAGCTGTGAGAGCTGCAGGAGGTACTGCATGTGAAGCAGGGGGCACGCTCGGTACGCACTCTAGACATGTTGACTGAACATTCTGAGGCTTGTTATTTCACTGTTTTCTAGTTACTTATGCTGTTACTTCATCTATGTCAGTGGTTCTCAACCTTCCTGATGCCGCGGCCCTTTAATACAGTTCCTGTGGGTTGCGACCCACAGGTTGAGAACCAATGATCTATGTTATCTCGTGGAGCTTATATTCTACTAGTGGAGACAGACAACTGAATAATAAACAAACCAATAGCAAGAAGTACTATGAAAAAAAAGTGAAGCCAGGTAAAGGATAGGACAGACTGGGTGGCTATTTTAGGTAGGGTGTCAGGGAAGGTGATACATGTATTTGAGACATGAATGAGATTTAGTGACTTGCTAGTGAGGTTCAGCCTGGACCCAGAACTCAGTCTTCTGTTACCCAGTTGTGGGTTCTTTCCATTACCTCATACCTGGGCCACTAACAAAGTTAGTAATATGATAAACATTAGTGTTTTAATGGATCCTACAGATAATCCTATTCAGTTACTAGTTAGAAATAATTTGATTAAATATGAAATGCTTCCACTTAGATTCCTCCTTTTAAAAATATACTGACAGGCTGCATAACATTAGTAAGTTATTCTATATATATATATATATATATATGCATATTATATCTATAGTATATACATTACATATAATATATATAATATATGTATATAAGCTGATAGGTTAAAAACCACGTGTCACCATAATTTCAATACTCCTTTCCCTATTGCTCTGTACCCAGATATGTAGCTTTCCTTCTATTTATGAGAACTTAATTAAAAAAAAAAAAGAAAGAAAAGGACATTTTACCTTTCTGGAACATGGCTACCAGAAACCTTATCTTTCTGGAACTTTACCCAAAACCAAGCAGGTAACAAACACTTACCTATGTACTTATCTATGTACAATCATGCTGTTTTGGTTATCTGTGAATTTTACTGCTATATAACGAACTATATAACGAACTACTTCCAAAATAGTGGCTAATACAGTAACCACTAGGTCCAGGTTGATGGTTCATGCCAGTGATCTTTTTACTTTGGAGACTGAGGTGGGAGGATTGCTTGAGGCCAGGAATTCAGTACCAGCCTGAGCAACTTAGCAAGACCCCTGGCTGTATAAAAAAATAGAAAAAATAGCCAGTATGGTGGCACATGCCTGTAGTCTCAACTACTAGGCTGGCTGAATCAAAAGGATCACTTGAGCCCAGGAGTTTGAAGTTATAGTTAGGAGTTATAATGATGCACTCATTGTATTGTAGATGCACTCCCAAGCAATAGAGTGAGACCCTGTCTCAACAAAACAAAACAAAGCAGAAAAACCCAAAACCTCACAGCAACCATTAATGTTCTTATAATTCTTTAGTCTAGATTGGGCTCAGCTGTGTGGTTCTTCTTCAGGTCTTGCTTGGGAGTCTCTCATGCATCTAGAGATGTTTGAAGGTATGACTGGTGCTGGAAGATCCAAGAGGGCTCCACCTGCATGTCTGACCTCCCAGCTGGTGTGGCTGGAACAGCTGAGGGCTGGTTGGCATCTTCTCTAAACATGATGTCTCCAGCAGGGTAGCCAGACCTCTTTACATGGTGGTTTAGGACAACAAGAAAGAAACACAGAGAGTTTGCCAGGCCTCTGAAGGTACTCATACAGCCTCGCTTCCCCTACATTCTGTCAATCAAAACACATTAAAAGGCCAGCCCAGATTTAGCCAGAAGGGAAAGAGATTCCACATCTAGCTATCTAGCTGGGAGGAGCAGCATGTATGTGCAAGTACAAGAGGACTGGTTGGTGGCCGAATCTGAAAGGAGACTACCATACTTACCTGTACACATACATAAGAACATACATATTGCAGTGCCCAGAAAGTGACAGTTCACTGTTAAAGATCCCAATCTCACATTATATACTGTCTTTTGATTTATTTGCCTTAACTTATTCCAAAATGCATCCTTTTCTTTTATCCTAATTGCTCAGTCCTAGCCCTGCTTCAAGGCCCTCTCAGCTGATGCATGTGCAGCAAAGTGAAGAGGAAAGATGACAAACTTAATATTCATACCCGCTGGGTTTGGGTTTGAGTCCCATCTCTATCTTGGGCAAGTTACTTAACATCTGTAAGCATCCATTTTCTCACCTAAGAATGGCACCTATCCAATAGGAGTGTTGTGAGGAAAAATGAGATGACTTAGGTGAAGCATGTAACACATAATCTAGCCTCAATAGATATTAGGTTTCTGCCCCTTTCACCCTGACTTTTCCTTATCCAATAACTTGGAACATGCAATCTGTCATTTGCTACAACATAGTAACAGAGACAGCTTGTTTGACCATGGACAAATCGCTTAACCTCACTATGCCTCATTTTCCTCATCTGTAAAATGGGGATTATTATGATGCCTACTTCAGGACTATTAGAAATAATTAAATGAGCACAGAACCAGGCACTGAGGAAACACCTAATAAATGGTTGCTATGGTAGTAATCATAACTATTACTGCATATCAATTAAGTGATTGTTATTATTATGGCTGCTCCTTGAACTGGAGCAGAATGCCTTTGAAAATCTCTATCCTCATCCCCCATTCTATGTATTCCTGTAGTTTAAGGGTTCCAACCTATAAGAATGGACCACAAAAGCTGGATTCCCCACTGTGAGGTTCCAAGAGTCACACTTTTGCCTCCTGCAGATTTCCAGGTGGATAATCTTCCATTGTTCCTTTCCCAAGTTACACACTCAACTGAAAGGATAAGAATGTGGGAAGAGGTTACATCAATCACAAGGGAGAGAAGTGTGGACCTAATGTTTTGAAGACAGTAGTTCTCCTCTAAAGTAGCCCTTCTAAGCCGGGCACAGTGGCTCACACCTGTAATCCTAGCACTCTGGGAGGCCAAGGTGGGTGGATTGCCTGAGCTCAGGAGTTCGAGACTAACCTAAGCAAGAATGAGACTCTGTCTCTAAAAAATAGCCAGGTGCTGTGGTGGGCACCTGTAGTCCCAGCTACTCAGGAGACTGAGGCAAGAGAATCAGTTTGAGCCCAAGAGTTTGAGGTTGCTGTGAGCTATGATGCCACAGCACTCTACTGAGGGCAACAAAGTGAGACCCTGTCTCAAAAAAAAAAAAAAAAAAGTAGCCCTTCTTCAATACCCTCCCACCCAAAGGCTTGGGTTTGAGTGTCTTGTGGCATCTGAGCACTTTGCTGACCCTCTCTTCTCCCTGTTACTGTGTCTTATACCTGCCTTCAGGGTGCCATGAGGTATAAGGTTCCTCCTTTTATAAATAAAATAGCATCTGCTCTCTCCTGATAACCCATTCAGGTAGAAAGCCACACCCTGCAGTTTAGGTTTGGAAAGAACCTCTCTGTCAAGAAGGGCCCTCCTTTTTGCCAATCCAGAGCAAAGGAGGATCCAAGCCCTGATCACCTCATTTGCGGATAATGACCCACTACATTGCACCCCTTGGCCTGTGGTTTTCTCCCAGTGGTCACAACACTCAAGTTAAAGCCAGCTTGATTTTTCAGGCTACTACCTCCAGCCAACCCGGATACCAGCCTCTTCCACCTTGTATACGTGGATGCCATTGCCATAGCCATCGTTGGATTTTCAGTGACCATCTCAATGGCCAAGACCTTGGCAAATAAACATGGCTATCAGGTTGATGGCAATCAGGTAAAAATCATCAATTGCCTGCACATGTTCCATACCAGTACAGTCATCATGCTCGTACATGAAGTAGATTTATCAATGTTGGTAGAAAAACTTACTTGGGTGATGGATGTATTTGGAGCCTGTATTTATTCAACTCTACATTTTTTTCTTTAATTATGAGCATTAGAATCTTACCTGGGCAGGGGTAGAGCTGGAAAGGTGAAATCTCCAATCTAAAGTATATACTTTGCCAAACTCCTTTAGATGTTATTCCTATTTTTTTTTCTTTTTTGAGACAGAGTTTCACTCTGTTGCTCTGGGTAGAGTGCCCTGGCATCATTATATTTCACAGCAACCTCAAACTCTTGGGCTCAAGTGATCCTCTTGCCTCAGCCTCCTGAGTAGCTGGGACCACAGGCGCCCGCCACAACACCCAGCTAGTTTTTGTATTTTTAGTAGAGATGGGGGTCTCACTCTTGCTCAGGCTGGTCAGGAACCCTTGTGCTCAGGCAAGCCACCTGCCTCAGCCTCCAGGAGTGTTAAGATTACAGGCATGCACCACTGTGCCTGGCCTATTGTCCCTAATTTTAAAGTTTACAATCTGGAATTAAAACCAAGGGTCCAGCAGAAGTTATGCCCTTTTGTGCCTGAGTGTGATATTGGTAGGTTACAGAATTGTATGCTTATGATTTTGTAATAAAAGACTGGTATAGATTACCAGCTCATAAGAACAGGAACATTATTTGTGCCATTATTTGTGATTTGCATGAAATTCAGTAACAACACTATCACACTCAAGCACCAAAAGGCGTTACTTCTGCTGGACCCTGTATTTTTTCAAACCATTTTTGCTCCACAGGAAGGCCTATCTTTGTTTATTAAACTTTGGGTACATGGTTCATCTCTCAAACACCACAGTATTCTCTTTGCTGCCTTCTTTTGTAACATAGTCACTAATAAGGTATTTAATCCAACACCATGAGCTGTAATCTTGGTATGACAATGCTTATTTTAACACCCTGTGTATTTCTAAGGGGAAATTAGCTGCTTCACATTCATATAAAGTACAATGGTCAAACTGGAAATACCCAAAATAGCTCTAAGAGCAGAACTTAAGTGCCCCAGGAAGACACTGGCATATATCTGTTGATAAGTAACAGCCCGGGCACTTAAAAGATGCCAATAGTCCTATAGATCACGAACTTTCTCTTAAAACAACAAAAATATTTTGTTCCCTTTTACTGCAATTAAAAAAAAAAAAACCATTATTTGTTTAGAGAGTGTGTTTGGGAAAGAGGGGGCTGCGTGGGGAGCACAGCATTTATCTCTAACACAATAAAAATTTTAAGAGTTCCCCCCCCCTTAAAATATGCCATAATTCCTGTTTTGAACTGATGCTAAACAAATCATGGTAACTGAGAAGAGATTGAAGAGACAGCCCATACAGCTACAAATGCAGATTAAATGGGCATCCTGCTTTTCCTCCTGAAGAATGACCTGCCTTTTGCATTTTGTTTCCACGCGGAAAAGGAGCTCATTGCCCTGGGACTGTGCAATTCCATTGGCTCGCTCTTCCAGACCTTTTCCATTTCCTGCTCCTTGTCTCGAAGCCTTGTTCAGGAGGGAACTGGAGGGAAGACACAGGTGTGTATGGAACAGGCCTCTGAGAACTAGTGATCTGAGTGGTAATTAAATTTTAATCTCTTGATTCTGTTCTGAACCCAAACAAAGCTACTCTGCCTGCAGATCTGTGCTCCGGTAAGCTGTGTAGAGAATCAGAGAAAGGCATGATTGGTTGACATGAATCATAGGAACTGAATCTATAGAAAAGGGGTATATTCTCCAGTTAAATTGGAAAGTTTTACAATACTCGGCTACCAGTAAACCTCAAAGTTCAGACATGGGATGTCATCAGGAAAAGCCTGAGTGTGGGCAGGATGCCACACCATCCAATAAAACTTTCTACAATGGTAGGAATGTTGAATATACGCAGTGTCCAATATAGCAGCCATCAGCAACATGACTCTTGAGCACTTGAGAGGACCTGGATTTTAAATTTTAGTTAATTTTAATTTTATAGACATGTAAATGGCCACGTGTGGCTAGTAGCTACCATATTGGACAGCAAACACTTATCTGAACTCTTGGCCCGTATGGGTCTCGGGTTGACACCAGACACCTTTCACCAGCTCTGACAAGGAAATTTCAGTCACGGTATTTAAGCATTTCAAGCTTCTATTTAAAAGCCATAAGAACCAAAACTTCAAAGAGGGAATGGGAGAGAGTTATAGGTTTATGTAATAGTTTAGATGATTCACTTGAAACCATATTTTCTTGATCTTCCCTTAGTGATTATCCAAAGAATAAGACCACCCCCTGCCCCTCCTCTCACTCACGCCTCCTAAAGCCCCTTCCATGTGTCCTCTCCTTCAGCTTGCAGGTTGTTTGGCCTCGTTAATGATCCTGCTGGTCATATTAGCCACTGGATTCCTCTTTGAATCATTACCACAGGTGTGTAGTGTGGACTTGGTGTGAGGCTTTTCCACATACTGACATGTTGTTACTTTATCTCTTCATATTTTTGTGGCTATAGTAGGGGTTTTTACTGTAACCATAGCAGGGTGGTATGAGAAAGGGCCAAGGCTAGGATCGAGATCCTGCTCCATGGCCTCCTGACAGCTGCCCACAGGGCCTTGGGAAAGGTATTTCCTCTCCTCTTGGTCTCAGTTTCCTTATCTGCAAAGTAGTTCGGACTGGCTAACCTCCAAGGTCCCTGCCTTCTTTGACTATCTATAACCTAATACTTTCATTAAAAATCTGAAGTGGCCTACACTCATAAGACATTTATTTGGGCTCAGCACCTATAGCTCAAGTGGCTAAGGCTCCAGCCACATAAACCTAAAGGTGATGAGTTCGAATCCAGCCCAGGCCTGCCAAAACAATAATGATGGCTGCAACCAAAAAAATAGCTGGGCATTCTGGCAGGTGCCTGTGGTCCCAGCTATTTCGGAGACTGAGGCAGGAGACTCGCTTGAGCCCAGGAGTTGGAGGTTGCTGTGAGCTGTGAGGCCATGGCACTCTACCCATGGGGACAACTTGAGGCTCTGTCTCAAGAAAAAAAAAAAAAGACATTTATTTGGTGATACATTTAATCCAGCAGAGATCAGGAACAATAGGGAATAGAGCAGGTAGAAGGTGGTGGCTCACACCTGTAATCCCAGCTCTTTGGGAGGCCAAAGTGAGAGGATTACTTGAAATCAGTTCAAGACCAGCCTGAACAACAGAGTGACAGCCCATCTTTCAAATTAAGTAAGTAAATAAGATGTATAACAGAAGAAAAAAATCATAATGTAGGAAGACCACGGGTGAAATCATTCCTTGAATGCCAAGGTTAATCCTGAACCTCTTGATCACTATGTACGTTTGCTGCTAGGATATAAGCCTGATTTTCCAAGGCTCATTTTAGCTAACCAAGTCCTGAAAATCCTGGTGTTCATGGCTCCAAAGACACCATCAGTGCTAGAAAGTGATCAGGAAGAAGGTGTGGGGGAAGCAGCATCAGGGCAGTGAGGAGACAAAAAAGGAGACAGGAGGAGAGGCATGTGGGGATGTGCCCTGTGGATAGGAGGAGACGCATGTGGGGATGTGCTCTGTGGATAGGAGAAGAGGCATGAGGGGATGTTCCCTGAGGACAGGAGAGGCATGTGGGGATATGCTCTGTGGACAGGAAAAGCATGCAGAGATGTGGAGATGTGCTCTGTGGACAGGAGGAGAGGCATGCGGGGATGTACTCTGTTTCAGGCTGTGCTGTCTGCCATTGTGATCGTCAACCTGAAGGGAATGTTTATGCAGTTCTCAGATCTCCCCTTTTTCTGGAGAACCAGCAAAATAGAGCTGGTAAGTACCAAAGTGATGATTAGGTTTATGGGTCATAGCAGCAAGCCTGGTTAGTGCTAGTATGTGGGAAAATGTGAGAAAGAGAAGATGACAGTAATGTGTGTGCATGTTTAATTCTTATGGAATTTTTAACACAATTCTCCATAAACTTTCTGTTTTGCTTTAGACCATCTGGCTGACCACTTTTGTGTCCTCCTTGTTCCTGGGATTGGACTATGGTTTGATTACTGCTGTGATCATCGCTCTGCTGACTGTGATTTACAGAACACAGAGGTGAGTGCCCAGACTGGAATGGGCGTGGGTGTTCTGGCTGAGATTACAATGTTGACCTTAAGTATAGACCAAGGCTCAGAGTGGTGAAAGTGGAGCCCTTTGTTTATTTCTACTTAGCATGAAAGGAAGCTGTAACCTTCACATAGCCTGTTGACTAAATAAACAAAATCCCAATAAAATATTCTCTAAAATGCTGCCAAATGAAAAGAGCATGATTTCCATCGCTGTCTGTTCCATCCTCCACCTGTACCACACGGGTTTACTCACCCGCTTCTGACTGAGTGGGTGAGTAAACCCGTTCTTGCAGTTTGCTTTGGCACCAGGTGCTGACATGACTTTCAATGACATGAAGCAGACTCGACACTGTGACCATAGGCACTTTTCCAGTTGTCCCTCCTTCCACCCTGAACCATTACCCCCTGGCTTCTCTACTTAGGTGAGCCCACTAGGGAAAGTATAAAATAATCTTTAAAATGCTGCTATTGGCCAGGTGTGGTGGCTCATGCCTATAATTCTAGCACTTTGGTGGCTGAGACAAAAGGATCACTTGAGACCAGGACTCCGAGACTAGCTTGAATAAGAGGGAGACCTCCGTCTCTATAAAATTTTTTTAAAAATTAGCTGGAGGTGATCATGTGTGCCTGTAGTCCCAGCTACTTGACAGAGGCAGTGTGATCGCCTGAGCCCAGGAGTTTGAGTTTGCTATGAGCTATAATGATACCACTGCACTCTCCCTGGGGTGACACAATGAGACTCTGCCTCAAAACATTATTAATGAAGAAATCACCATGGAAATAAAAAGGAAATGTTATGTCATAGCAACAGCCTAGACTTACTTCTTTATTTATTTATTCATTTATTTAGAAATAGTCTCACTCTGTTGGCTAGGCTAGAGTGCTATGGCCTCAGTATAGCTCACAACAACCTCAAACTCCTGGGTGCAAGTGATCCTCCTGCCTCAGCCTCCCAAGCAGCTGGGACTGCAGGCACCGACCACAATGCCCAGCTAATTTTTCTGTTTTTAGTAGAGATAGGGTCTCACTCTTACTCAGATTGATCTTGAACTCCTAAGCTCAAGTGATCCTCCTACCTTGATCTCCCAGAATGCTAAGATTATAGGTATGAGCTACTGTGCTTGGCCCAATGACCTGGACTTTAGAGTCAGGCAATCCTGGTTCAAGTCCCAGCTGCACCTTCCTAAATTCAATGATTTAACATAACCTCTCAGGGCTTGGTTTTTGCATCTGTAAAATGGGACTAATACCTGGTACCTCAAAAAGGACCTTACAGTAAGATTTAAATGAAAATAAGGCACACAAAGACTAGTTCAGGGTCCGATACATTCTACCCTCTCAACCCGTAATAGTGCCCTCCTTGTTTAATGCAAAGATGAATGAAAATTAGATTAGTCTGGTTTGCCTATAGTTGCAAATCATATAATGGTTCCTAAAGTTTTTTCTGTGATGTGTTGAAAGGCCACTGGATGGGGAAGTTAACCCTTATCTACAAAATGAGGAAAATGTGAAATTAAGAAGACATAGGATTCCATACTCAGGTTAAAAATAAAACTACAAATTCTAACCCTGTTGCCCATTACTATCTAAATAAAGTTTTTCCCATTTTTATGAAAAACATTATTTGAGAGATAAAGAGAAGTACAGTATTTTTTAAAAAATGTTTCCTTGCCTGGGCACGGTGGCTCATGCCTGTGATCCTGGCACTCTGGGAGACAGAGGTGAGTGGATTGCCTGATCTCACAGCAAGACCTTGTCTTTAAAAACAAAATAGCCGGGTGTTGTGGTGGGCACCTATAGTCCCAGCTACTTGAGAGGCTGAGGCAAACTTGAGCCCAAGAGTTTGAGGTTGCTGTGAGCTATGACACCATGGATTCTCTACCAAGGGCTACAAAGTCACACTGTGTCTCAAAAAAAAAAAAACTGCTCAACTTTAAAATTTCTGATAAGAAATCATAACATCCAATCCAAAAGAACAACAAAAATCCCAAAAATTCTACGCTGTGGCTTATTAAAGGATATAGATATTTTTAAAGGATAATTTACTAAAGCTCTGAGATAGAGGACTCAAGTAGATGTTGGGTCCTTTGCTGCTGATTTTAAAGGTCTTTGTAGGTATAGAGCCAGCAGTCAGGACACTTTTTTTTTTTTTGCAGTTTTTGGCCGGGGCTGGGTTTGAACCCGCCACCTCCAGCATATGGGGCCAGCATCCTACCCTTTTGACCCACAGGCGCTGCCCGGACACTTGTTTATTTTCAGCTGGCTTCCTTTCTGCAATTAGAAGACACCCTTTTCAGGATCTGAGGAGTGGTGCATTGGCTTTGGCCTGTTGCTCCAAACACTCAGAGCATGCATAGTTGAGAAACAACTATTTCATTCAGCAAACAACTCCTGACAGTCTCCTCCATGTGGGCACCAAAGATGCTACAGATGTGATGGAGGTTTGGCTTCTGCCCCCCAAGGAGTTCGTTCAGTGTTACAAAACATACTGAAATGATTATAATCTTCATTGACTAGATCATAATGTTATTATGTTCCCCGAGAGATGCTGCACTCTAGGGATACTGCACTAAATATGACACGGCCCCTCCCTTCATAGAGAGTATATTCACTTGAGGATAACAGACATGTATTAATGATTATATTAATAATGGTAATGTCCTAGCTCTGGTAATGTCCCCCTAGAAAAATTAGCCAGGGGTTGTGGTTGGCTGCTTATAGTCCCAGCTATAGGCTGAGGCAAAGGGATTGCTTCAACACAGGAGTTTAAGGTTTCTATGAGCTAGGCTGAGGTCATGGCACTCTAGCCTGGACAACAGAGTGAGACTCTGTCTCCAAAAAATAAAAAATAATGGTAATGAAGTAATGATGGCACTTAATTATTATAATTACCTACGTACCTGGCTCTATACAAGATCAATGTTTTATGTCATTTCATCCAATGACTGTTGGCATCCTCATTTCATAGAGGTGGAAACTGAGGCCTTGAGTGACTGGGTAACTTACCTAAGATGACAGTAAGTGGTGGGGCAATGACTCAAATATAAGTTTTTTTGGAATTCAGAAGCTGACTCTTAATCAGCATTATGTAATCCATTTTCAAAAACTTAAGATACACAGTTATAAGTGCTTCACTAGCTATAAGCAAGGTATAGTGTGATAACAAACATAAGAGACACCCAAATAAGACCCTATAAAAGTTTATTGAAAAGACTTGCTAGCTGTCAGTGTCAACAGGGATGTAACAGAGCTTGGCCTTTACTGGAATCAATAGCTTTTAGATTGCAGAAATGGGGTGCCAGGGCACTCCAGGTGATCAGGAAGACCCGTTTCTCCTCTGCCTGTTGAATCCTCACCCTTGGACCCATCTTGCCCAGCCAAAGGCCCTCAACTCCCCCGTGTCCTCCACAATGCTCTGGTCTTCCTCTTGCATTTTGCATGTGTCCATCACAGTTAGTTGTCTAACTATGTCATCTGTGTGCCTGCCCCTCCCTCCCACTCCCCAGTCCCTAGATTGCAACACACGGGCAGCACTTCGAGTTTCTCAGAGGTTTTCTTGTAAATGAGAACTCAGCTGAGAACCTCATTCCAACATCTATAGTATTAGTCATTGGGATGGGAATTATCCACAGATGTCAGTAGACTGTGAACATCTTGTTTGTTGACTTGAAGTTTGTTCCCAGGTACCAGGTACATACACATTCTCTGAATATTTGCAGAGGGAATCTACCCAGAACAGCTAACGTTCATGTTACATATTCTAATTTGCAAATCACTTTTGCATTTACACTAAGAAGCACCAGCGTATGGTAGCAACCATGGAATGTCAAATCAAAGACCTTGAGTTGAATCCCCAGCTCTCTGACCTTGAACAACTCACCTAACCCCACTGAACCTCAATTTCTCAACCACACAATAGTGGTAATAAGCGGCTCATAGCATCATATAGGGTTTAGCACATGCTCAAGAAATAGTCTCTTTGATCATATGCTGTCTAATTTGAGCCAGACTGTCCTACAAAAAGAATTAGGAATTAGGGCTCTCAAAAGGTAATGTTTAAAATGTATTCAAACCCAATATAAGAAAATCTCTGTACTAATTAGAGATTTTTGTTTTCTCTCCACATCATCAGTTGATTACTCCCAGCCCCAACCATGAGTCACTGACTCTTGCTACTAACAAATAAAAATTCCCTCTCCTACCTTAGAATTAGAGCAGGAAGATGATTCTATCTACTGAGCAGCATGAGGAAAACTCAAGTAACACATGTTCCTGGCATAACTTGAAGTCTACATAATTCATTATTGCCCCAATCTTTAAATACAAAGTCTTTTGTCCTGTTTGTGCATGAAGTGTGGCCAGGGGGTCAGTGTGGAGTGTATGTGTGATGTGTACAATCTGTGTGGTGTGAGGTGTATGTGATGTGTGTGTACTATGTATGTGTGTAGTGTGTGCCTGTGTGGTATGTGGTAGAGGTGTGGGGGTGTGCATGTACATTGTATATATGGGGGGGTATGAGTGTGTGAGTGGTATGTGATGTGTGTATAGTATATATGCATATGTGTGTGTGGTATGTGATGTGTGTATAGTATATATGCATATGTGTGTGTGGTATGTGATGTGTGTGTAGTATATATGCATATGTGTGTGCTATATACTGTGTGTATATGTGTGTGTGTATTGTATACATGTGATATGTATGTTGTATATGTATATGGTATGGTTGTGTGTGATATGCATGTATGTGTGTGGTATGTAGTGTATTGTGGGGGGATAGCAGGTGTGTATTGTGTGTGTGTGTGTGATATGTGAGGGCTTGGGGTGTGTGTATATGGTATGAAGTGTATGTGATGTGTGTGTTTTGGGGGAAGTATATGTATGTGTGGTAGGTATGCATGTGGGGGGGTGTGGTGTGTGTATTAAGGAGGATGTATTTTGTGGGTGGTATGTGGAGTGTGTGAGTATGTGTGATCTGTGTGGGGTGTATGTGTGTGTGAATTGTGGGGTATATGGTGTGCATGTTTTGTATGTATGCATGTGTATGTGTTGTGAGGGCATGTTTTGTATGTGGTATGTGGAGTATGTGGGTATGTCTGGTTTGGCATGAGGAGGTGTTATGTGTGTATTGTGTATGTGTGTGGTGTATGAGCATGTGTGTGGTACCTGTGTGTGGTATGAGCATTGTGGGGGGTATATTGTATGTGTGGTATGTGGTGGGTGTATTGTGGGGGGTGTATTGTGTGGTGTGTGTGATGTGTGTACTGTGTATGTGTGTGGTGTGTGAGCCTATGTGTGGTACCTGTGTGTGGTATGAGGCGTAGGTGTTAGGCTTAGACTAGCACATGGAATGTGACGTATGTGAAGCCTTTGTGCAAAGACCCCCTATAAGGACGAAGTATTCCTGAATTCACCAGCAAATCCTTATATGACATGTAAATATGCAAAACCTTATTTTTAAATCCCATATGGCACCTCAACACAATGGTATTTAACGTACTCTCTGTCTCCAGTCCGAGCTACAAAGTCCTTGGACAGCTTCCGGACACTGACGTGTATATTGATATAGACGCATATGAGGAGGTAGGACCTTTTCCTTTCATCATTTGAAAAGGTTGTGAGCATGTGATTTGATTGCTAAGTGCTGTTTTTGCCTAGGACAAAAAGTAGGGTTGAAGGGAGGGAGGTATAGTGTTCAAAGTGAAAAGTCTGAGCTCCAGTTTACGTCTGGATTTAGTTTTTACTATGCAGTAAGTACTCAACTTCCTACTATATATTTCTCCTCATTTTTAATGGGGATAAATATGTATGATGGGAATTAAAGTATTTGTTTGGAAAATACTGGAACTGAGAGGATGGTTTATATGTGTAGGGTTTTCTTCTGATGTGTTTATGGTACAATACTAATTTTAAATAAAATTATTTATAATTTATTAATATACTAATTTTAATAAAATATAGGTGGTGGGACTGTGGAATTCTCCCATTTCGTTTTAGTGGTTAAAATCATGTCTTAGGACTTCCTTGATTCTGAAAGTTCTTTTCATCTTTGGAATTTCAAAGACTTTGCAAAATCTTTTAAAACTCGTCTTGTCTGTTTTGCTCTTCTTGGGAAGAAATTCTCAGCCTCGCAATAAGGTATTTTAAGGTAGAGGTGTCAGACTTGCTATTTTTCCCTCTATATGCTGGATTCCTCGTTTCCAAACTGCATCCTAGTGTTCCACGTGGCTTCTCAATGATGTATTCACTCGGTTCCCCTGTGTCCATTTTGAGTCCTTCCTGCGTTCAGTGAATCAAACCGCTGTCCACGTCTATTGCCTGCTCCTCACAGCTCTGGCAGCAGCCTTCCCTCTCCTATCTGTCTTCTTTTGTCCTTTTGAATATTTTTCCGTTCCTCCTTCTTTGCTTTTCATGGTTAAAATAAAACAAAGACAGACTTTTTTAAATAAATGGGAAGATGTGCATTTTTAAAAGCTTTCCTCTCAGAACTCTTCCTTCTGAAGCTTCAGTAGATAGAGTGGCATCATTTCCCCTAAACCTGAAAGACGGTTCCTTAGCAACTTCTGTATTCACTTTTAAGTTGAAAGAGGAAGGCAATCAACTTTTATTCTGATATATTTCCATGTGTTAAATTCACTAATATTTTACTCCTCAGGTGAAAGAAATTCCTGGAATAAAAATATTTCAAATAAATGCCCCAATTTACTATGCAAATAGCGACTTATATAGCAATGCATTAAAAAGAAAGGTGAGTCACAAGAAATTGAGTGATTATTTCTAAGGAGGGGATTTGTGGGCTTCCAGGGATGTAAGAGTCACTTAGATGTTTCAGTACCTTTATACCATTTCATTTTCTCTCCCTCTCATCTCTTTCCTTTTTTAAATGGCAGTAAAATATATATAACATAAAATATATAGCAAAACATCCAACATTTTCGTGTGTACAATACAGTGAATGACCTTAAGTACCTTCACGTTGTTTTGCCACCATCACCACTACTCACTCTTTTTTAACAGATGTACATATTACCTTTTTTAAAGAATTGAGAAAAGAAAGTGAAAAAATTATTTTACTTTTCTTATTCTTTGGTTCAGGAGGGATTCCTTTGGTCATGATTAGAGCTCAACCCTAAACCACCCAGTGTATTGGGAAACCTCCCCCATCAACTCACTGAGTCTCTTAAACATAGGAATCTGAGAGGTCTGAGGTTGATAAAGACCACCCTAAAAATTCTCTTTAATACTTTAGCTTCTGTTTGTATTGAATAAAGACAGAGAATAAGAAAAGCGGCTTAGGATTGGCGCCTGTGGCTCAAGTGGTTAAGGCACCAGCCACATACACCTGAGCTGGAGGGTTTGAATCCAGCCTGGGCCCGCCAAACAACAGTGCCGGCTGCAACCAAAAAATAGCTGGGCATTGTGGCGGGTGCCTATAGTCCCAGCTGCTTGGGAGGCAGAGGCAGAAGAATCGCTTGAGCCCAGGGGTTGGCGGTTGCTGTGAGCTGTGATGCCACAGTACTCTGCCCAGAGTGAGAGCTTGAGGCTGTCTCAAAAAAAAAAAAGAAAAGAAAAGAAAAGAAAGAAAAACAAAACAGCTTAGTGTGGTGACTTATGCCTGTAATCCTAGTACTCTGGGAGACAAAGGCAGGTGGATTGCCTGAGTTCAGGAGTTCAAGGATAGTCTAATCGGCAGTGAGACCCCTTTTCTACTAAAAAAAATAGAAAAACTAGCCAGGAGTTGTGGTGGGCACCTATAGTCCCAGCTACTTGAGAAGCTAAAGCAAGAGGAACACTGGAGCCCAGGAGTTTGAGGTTGCTGTGAGTTCTGACACCATGGCACTCTAGCCAGGGTGACAGAGTGAGGGTCTGTCTCAAAAAAAAAAAAAGGCTTGGCACCTCTAGGTCAGCAGCTAAGGCACCAGCCACATACACCAGAGACAGTCAGTTTGAACCCAGCCTGGGCCTGCCAAACAACAATGACAACTACAACCAAAAAAAAAAAAAAAATAGCTGGGTGTTGTGGTGGGCACCAGTTGTCCCAGCTACTTGGAAGGCTGAGGCAAGAGAATCACTTAAGCCCAACAGTTTGAGGTTGCTATGAGCTGTTACACCATAGTACTCTACCCAGGGCAACATAGTGAGGCTCTGTCTCAAAAAAAAAAAAAAAAGTAGAAAGAAAGAAAGAGAAAATAAGAAAAGCTACTTTAACAAGGGAGTAACCTGGGTGGCACCTGTGGCTCAAAGGAGTAAGGCACCCACCCCATATGCCGGAGGTGGCAGGTTCAAACCCAGCCCCGGCCAAAAAATAACTGCAAAAAAAAAAAAAAAAAAAAAAGAGAGTAATCAACTCAGGATGTTTGAGGGCAGGTCAAGGTATAACCAAGGAATGGAGTGAGAACCTGGCTACAAAAGCAGTTTAATGGGGGGGGTTTAAGGAGAACTGGCATTTGGGTGGGTCCCTGGAGCCATGAGGTAGTTTTGCATATGTTCCTTTTTTGTGAAGACTGGAGTGAACCCTGCACTAATCATGGGAGCGAGAAGAAAGGCCATGAGGAAGTATGCCAAGGAAGTTGGAAATGCAAATGTGGCCAATGCAACTGTTGTCAAAGTGGTGAGTGGTCTTTTTTCATTGTAATTTTCCCATCTCTCTTGATCTGCAATATATACCATCTGTATTCATGATTGAAGTTTAAACATAGCATGAAGTTACTAAAATAGGAACTATAGTTACTAGAGGATGGGAAACCCCTACCCCAAGCAGGAGGCCCACCATGGGCTCTCTGCCAGAGAGCAGGGAATGAAAGACTTCTCATTTTACCTCACTGGAGAGAGTCTCTAAACACTGGGTCTCTTTCTGCAGAGAGGTCCCACTTAATGAACCTTAACACCACCCCACCAGGCAGAAAATTGAACCAATATTTTCCCCCACAATTTCAAACTCCCAATCTACCCTTCCCTTCTTGCATGGCAGTCTGAAGTTCTGCCCCCTGCAGAGCACAGAATGTTTGGTCTTTTCCTGATAGATCTGGGCATAGTGTGGACCACCAAACATCAGGACAGGATCTGTGACTACTGGAAGAAAGAGGGTGTGGGAAGAAAGAGACACTTGGGGGGATGAGGAGCAGTCCCCTGGTTATGACTTTGCTCATCCAGTGATGGTGTTGACCCTTGGTTAGGGCTGTGTATGGCCAGAGAGGGTGCAGAACCCCTGGCTCTGATGGTACCCACAAGTGGAAGAGTAGTTGCCTGGTGTGGACTGAGTTCTGCAGTTAGGGCTGATCCCTGGCCCCCAGCTGGGTGGGTGAGCAGAGGCTTGCCAGGTGTAGACTGAGACCTGAGGGCAAGGGCATAGTCCCCTGATTCCAAAAGAGCCAGTGAGCCTCTGGGTATGGACTGAGATGTGCAGGTAGGGGCATGTTCCCCTGACTTCATCTGGGCCAGCCAGCACAGTCTTGCTGGGTGTGGACTGAGACTGGTGGGTAGGTTGTGGTCCCCTGATTCCAACTGGGTTGGCAAGCAGAGGTTTGGCAGGTGTGAACTGAGAACAGGGGTAGGGGTATGGTACCTGGCTCCAACTGGGCCAGCAATCAGAGAAGCAGAGACCAGTGTGGACTAAGTCCAACAGGCAGGGACGTGAGCCCCTGGCTCCAACTGTGCTGTTGGAGACCCTTGGATACCTGTCTGTTGAGCAGGGTTTGTACTTCCTGAGACAGTTTTATTGGAACTCATGTCTGGGGCTGTCCACCCAGGGACACTCTGAAGTTGATCTTCAAAGTTCTGTAGCAGAAAAGAACTGAAGAATGGAGGCAGGGTGTCACAGCTGTCTGTGTATCTCCACAGATGAGATTTTAACTGAATATGGTGGCGTCTTAGGATATGGTAGAGGTTGGCCGATATCAAAACAGAGCTAGCCTATGCTATCTCACCAAGTAGGTCCTCAGAGTCTCTGGCCAAAATTCTGAAAGGAGCCTTTGTATGGTTTTAAGGGATAAGTCACAATTATAAAGCTTAGCACTTTGATAAGGGGCTGATTATCTCTACTACCTGGAAACCCCAATTCAATCTCACCCTACCAATTCTGATACCCAAACAGTGGAAAATAAACATGGTGTGGAACCAACAGAACTCTGGCAACATGAATAACCAGAGTAGATCAATAGCCCCCCACCCCAAGGAATGACAAAGGAGATACAACTGAAGATGCCATGCATAGACAAATGGCTGAAGTGTCAGAAATCAAATTCAGGATATGGATGGCAAATAAGATGAATAGAATGGAGGAAAAGTTAGAAATTGAAATCCAAAGAGTAGTTCTAACGTTGTCTTAAGAAATTAATGAATTAAAAGACAAAGTCACCAAAGATATGGACATAATGAGAAAAGAGATAGCAGAGCTCAAGGCAATGAAAAAGTCAAGGAGCTCTGAAATACAGTAGAATCCTTCAGTAATAGAGTTGACCAGGGAGAAGAAAGGATGTCTGAAATTTAAGACAAGGCTTTTGGACATTCCCAAACGCTCAAAGAGGATACAAATGGAGACCAAAAACTGATCAGTCCCTGAGAGAGTTGTGGAATCATTCCAAAAGATCAAACATTTCATTTTATAGGAGTTCCCAAAGGAGAAGAGGATGGTCCTAAAGGCACAAATGCTTTACTCCAAGAGATTATGGAGGGGAATTTTCCAACCATGGAAAGAGATACAGAAATCCATAAAAAAGACAGTTTTAGAACCCTAGCAAGACTCAACCCCAATAAAGCATCTCCTAGACACATTGTGATTAACTTTGCCAAAGTTAAGATGAAGGGGAAAATTCTGCAAACAGCCAGACATAAGAAAAGCATCACCTACAAAGGGAGAAATATCAGAATGACTGCAGATCTCTCAGCCAAAACATTTCAAACCAGAAAAGGATGGTCATTGACCTTAAATCTCCTGAAACAAAACAACTTTCAGCCTAGGATCCTGTATACAGCTAAACTGAGTTTTGTTTGTGATGGAAAAATCAAATGCTTAAATGATATACACATGTTGAAGAAATTTGCCATAACTAAACCAGTTCTCCAGGATATTCTCAGACCCGTCCTCCACAATGACCAGCATAATGCTGTACCACCAAAGTAAACTCACTCAGAAATTTTTGAAAAAAACTCAACTTCCAAAGTGGTGAAAGGATTAAAAATGTCCACTGGACATTTGAAAAATACAACACCCCAAACACTACCAGGCTTATCATTTCTCTCAATTAATGTGAATGGTTTAAATTGTCCTCTAAAAAGGAACAGGTTGGCTGACTGGATACATAAACTCAGACCAGATATCTGCTGCATACAAGAATCTCATCCTACCTTAAAGGATAAAAATAGACTTAGGGTGAAGGGATGGACATCTATAATACAGGCAAATGGAAACCAAAAAAAAGCAGGGGTTGCAATTTTATTTGCAGATACAATTGACTTTAAAACAACAAAGATAAAGAAAGATAAGGATGGTCACTACATATTTGTCAAGAGAACACCCAACATGAAGAGATTTTGATAATTAACATTTATGCACCCTATCAGAATGCTCCTCAATTTCTAAAGCAAACCCTAATGGATATGAACAACTTGATATCTTCCTGCACTATAATAGTTGGAAATTTTAACACTCTTTTAACAGTTTTGGATAGATCTTCCAAGAAGAAACTAAACATATAAATATTATACTTAAACCTGACCATAGAACAAATGGACTTAACAGACCTCCACAGAACCTTTCATCCTAATAAAACTGAATATACATTCTTCTCATCAGCCCATGAATCATCCTCCAAAATTGATCATACCTTAAGACACAAGTCTAACCTCAGCAAATTTAAAAGAATAGAAATTATTCCTTGTATCATCTCAGACCACCATGGAATAAAAGTTGAACTAAACAGCAGGAGGAATCTTCAAACTCAAACAAAGTCATGGAAACTAAATAATCTTACACCGAATGATAGCTGGGTCATAGAAAAGATTAAGAAGGAAATCACCAAGTTTTTGGAACAAAATGATAATTAAGACACAAATTATCAAAAACCATGGAATACTGCAAAGGCAGCCCTAAGGGAATTTTATAGCATTGGAAGCCTTCATCAAGAAAACAGAAAGGAAGTCAACAACTTAATGGATCATCTCAAGCAACTGGAAAAAGAAGAACATTCCAACCCCAAACCCAGCAGAAGAAAAGAAAACCAAAATTAGGGCAAAATTAAATGAAATTGAAAATAAAAGAATCATTCAGAAGATAAATGTAACAAAAAATTGGCTTTTTTAAAAGACTAATAAAATTAATAAACCTTTGGCCAACCTAAACAGAAACAGAAAAGTAAAATCTCTAATATCATCTATCAGAAATGATAAGAGAGATAACAGACACCTCAGAAATCAAAAAAATCTTCAATGATTACTTCAAAAAACTCTATTCCCAGAAATATAAAAATCTGAAGGAAATGGACCAATACCTGGAAGCATGCCACCTTCCTAGACTCAACCAGAATTAGAAATCTTTTTTTTTTTTTTTTGAGACAGAGCCCCAAGCTATCCCCCTGGATAGAGTGCCATGGCATCACAGCTCATAGCAACCTCCAACTCCTGGGCTCAAGCGAGTCTCCTGCCTCTGCCTCCCAAGTAGCT
>CAUYQV010069056.1:0-14025 GCA_963574575.1 Galagoides demidoff | reverse complement strand
AATTCATAGCTTTTATAGGAATGTCATAACCTAATTATAGCCTTAGTATATGGGAAGGGGGTGGGAGAGGGTAGGTGAGGAGGGTGCATGGGCGGAGGGAGAGTGATTGGTGGGGGCACCTCTATGGTTTATCTTACAAGGGTACAAGTGAATCTTTCTAAAAGCAGAGTATGAATGTTTTAACTCAATAACTAAGAAAATGACACGAAGGTTATGTTAACCAGTTTGATGAGAGTATTTCAAAATGTATATGAAAATAGCACACTGTACCCAATGATTGCATTAATGTACACAGTTATGCTTTAAGAAATAAAAAATAAAAAAATAAAAAAATTTTAAAAAAAGATCTACTTGCGTAGAATTATTGTATTTCTTTGGAGGTATCATATTACCTTGCTTTTTCATATTTTCTGTGTCCCTAAGTTGATATCTGTGCTTCTGGTATAATAGGCACTTCTTCCTATGTTTTAATTTACTTTCTTAGGAAAATATTTTTTCCTAAAGATGGTGTTGTTGGGTAGAGAGCTTTGGCTTTGACTCCAGGTGCATGCAGTAGTATAGTCTCCATACGATTTATTTGGCTATAAAAAGTATTAGCATTATCTGTGATTTCTTCAGTGGGTTAAAGTGCACTTAATCAGTAGGCTTTGGTGAGGTCGTGCTGGGGACTGGGATGCCATGTGGGCCAGTCTTCATGCCCCAGTGGTGGGCTGTGTATGACTATATTTGTGCCCCAGGAAAGTGTACACTGGTACCTCTGTTGGCAGTTACTGCCAGGCTGATCATTGTGCCTTCAGGTGACTTGCTCAGATAATGACAGTCAGGTAAGTTGATTCTCAGGACCCTGGGAAGCCAGCATGGCATGATGATGGCAATAGCAATGGCAGGACAATTCTCTGGGTCCCAAGCAATATGTGTTGATATTAGCAATGGCTGCAATGGGCTGGAAACCCAGTGTCCAGGCCTGCCGGTGCTACTTGCAGGTAGATGCCAATGAGGGTGGAAGTGTCAGGGAGTTTAAGCCCAACCTCAGGTCCTCAGGAGGAGTGGTCAGGTGCCCAAAGTGTTGGATTGGGATGCTAAATCCCTATGATCCCAGGCTATGAAGGATGAGGGTGGTGGGAATGAAACCAGGCTGGGGATGCTTATGGTTAGGAGCCCCAATCATGATAGCAGGCACTGGCCATGGTGGTTGGAGGCAGGGTGATCCAGGTGGACTGGTCAGGTAAGGGATGGTAACAATTTCACTGATTCCCCACCACTGTAGAGGGTGGGGCTTACCTTGGCCATAGCCTCGGCCGGTAGCTGGGGAACACATGTACCTCCACACCGCAGTGTTGGCAGCAGTAGTTTACATCTAGTTGGTGGCCTAGTCCAGGCTGTGAGGGCCCCTCCCCAGTTTATAACCAAGTCCCAGTGGCTACTCTGTCCCTGCTCATGTCTTATTCTCAGTTTGGCAGCTTCAGACCACACCTCATTCACTTATCAGTCCCAGCTCCAACTGAGTGATTTAACTCCAGAAGCAGTAGCCAACATTTCCTAACATCTCAGTCTTGGTACCCCTGGGCCCTAGGCTAGTGTGGTCTGCCAGCCAAAGGTTATGTTTGAAAATGACTCTTTGCTGTAGCCATCTAGGTCTTAGAAGTATGGGGTCCAGCATGAGCTCCTTCCCTGAAGCAGTTCTGTGCTACAGTCTCCCAGTAGCTCCCAATGTTAAGTTCAAGGCTTGGGAGAGTTGAAGGGTTCCCTACAGCCAGGATTACATGATTCCACAGTGGGCATGTAGGCTACTGGAATTCTTCTGACTCACTCTTTCCTTGGCTGCATTCCTTTCCATTTTTTATTTTTACTAAGACCAGTTAATGCTTTGGTATGTGTCTCGCCAATGATTTTTGTTGTTTCTTTTGTTTTATTTCAGAATATTAGGGATACATGTTTTTTTTTTTTTTAACATGATTTGTTTTTGTACAGAAGTATACACTGCAACCAATAGGTGTGAATTTACCCATCCTCTTCTCTCTCCTCCGAGCTTGATTTTCATTGAGATTTGATTCCATATGTGCACTTAAGTGTTGATCAATTAGTTCCAATTTGTTACTGAGTGCATGTATTTGTCTTCCCATTCTTGTGCTGTTTCACTTAGAAGAATGGTTTCCAGTTCCACCCTGGTTATCACAAAAGATAGGAGCTCACTTAGCTACATTCTTGACAGGTGGTTTTGTTTGCTTAAATGGGAGGTATTAGAACATGTTTATTTTGCTACAGAATTGATTCTATATATGTATAAAGGGTCTGCCCAGTGTTCAAAAGGGACAGGGGATAGTTGCTCAAGAAATGTTCTTGGCTGGGTACTGTAGCTAATGCCTGTAATCCCAGCACTCTGGGAGGCTGAGGTGGGTGAATTACCTGAGCTCAGGAGTTTGAGACGAGCCTGAGCCAGAGCAAGACCCTATCTAAGAAAGAGGGGAGGGTAGGGAAGGGGAGAGAGGTAAAGAAATGTTCTTGAGGAGTTAAGTGGGGATGACACCCAAGCTGAGAGTGGAAGAGTGAGCCCAAAGAGGAGCAGGGCACCAGATTTTGCTGTTGATAAAAGAATTCTTTAGAAGTATCTGGGTTCAGGGCAGGTAAGAGATTGGGTCCCAAATAGATGTCTGCCAGTGGAGTTGTGGGAGAGCCATGAGAAGCTTTGACTTCTGGTGGTGAAACAGTCATGGAAAGCGTGATGGGACTGGTCATCAGGGCCCTTTAGGAGAATCAGTTTCTAACTATAGCCTCTTTGGGGATTGGTTTTAGCTGCAACGGGAGGGCAGCTTGTGTTACAATAAGGGAAGAAAAATCAGTGGTTTTCTTTGTGGCTCTCATTCACTTCTAAAGGAGGATGAGAAAGAATTTGTAGATATGAAACTGTGGAATTAAGGGGATGAACATTTAAAATCTTACTGGATGTTGCCAAATAATTGATGCAAATTTAAATTCCTACCCATATGTATAATAGTTTCCCCTTACCAACATCGTCATAGTACATAATAATCTTTGTCAAATCCAGTAGGTGAAAAAGAGCTCATTATTTTATCAATTATTTTTGTAGACATCTTCTCATACAATTATTTCCTCTGTGTTTCTTCTTTATGAAATGCTGTTCATGACCTTTCCCTGTTCTTCTCTCTGGTTGCTTGTCTTCTCCTTGTTGATTTGAAGAGCTTTTTGTATATGAGAGAAAGAAGCCATTGGCCAGTCATGCTAATTGAAAATATAGGAGGGCATTTAATCAATAGGTCTGGGTTTCATTGTCATTCTTTAAAAGAAGTCATCATGTCAAATTTATAACAATGTATAAATGGGGTTTTTAGAAGGATTTTACAGTATTTTGTTGGATGAGGCAGTAATGCAGCTTTACTTCTGTCTTTTTCTTGCAACTTGCTTCCCCATTGCTATATCTGGAATAATCTGCTTTCCCCTAACATACTTGAAATGCTAACCTTACCCTCCTTAGTTGAAAAAGTATTTGTAATTCAACTCAAGAAGAGGGCTCATCTGGGTCCTGTCAAACTCCATCAATCCAAAGACTCCCTTTTTCGTTTTCATCACATCAAGTACTTCACACTCACTCCACAGTTCCAAACTCTTGGGTCTGAGTCTCTTAGTGTGTTTCTGTGTCTTTAATACATTAAGGTCCTGTGCTATTGACTGGAAACAGGCAACTGGTCAGCAAGTAATTAATTAGGATCCCCTTGCTACCTCTGTCATAAAAAATAGAAATTTATTACTTTCTGAAGACTGTGGAACTCTCTGGAAATGGTTGATCTTTGAAAATACTGACTGATGTTATATTCTTCATCAAAGTGCTCATTTATTCTCTCAATCTCTCGTGTCTTTTCTTTCTCTGCACGTGTGTATATTCCACGTACAATCTTCTTT
Source organism: Galagoides demidoff (assembly GCA_963574575.1). NCBI lineage: Eukaryota > Metazoa > Chordata > Mammalia > Primates > Galagidae > Galagoides > Galagoides demidoff. Next base: position 10,107 of record CAUYQV010069056.1, on the reverse strand, counting down.
AGTAATATGATAGAAACGTCTAATAAATCATTCAACAGTAAGAATTCTATCAAAATCATTAAGGTATATGCTTCAAGTATTTGTTTTCTGGAAGGTGCATGTGAACAGGTTCTCAGATGCTGAGAGTGCTGAACAGATGAGCCTTGCTGTAGTTATACATTAGGGGTTCTCTCTATAACCTCATACAACCACACATTCCTTTTCCACAAAGAAGAAAGAACACTCCACTCCTATGGTCACACCAGTAACAGAGCCCCCTCCACACCCTCCATTCTAAGTACTCCACCCTCTCACTACGACATCTGCTGTTACTCCCATCTTATCCTCACATCTCATCCTTTTACCTACTTTGACACCAACAATTTTTCAGCCACGGAGGACAGAGCCTTCTATCCACTGTTACTCTCACTTGTAAAGCCAAGAGTCCCTGGGTCAGGCAAGGTGATTCTCAACTGGTGTGTGGCGAGAGATCTTAGGTGTGCTGCAAAAATTTTTAAAGATCATTAATTACTTTCAAATGAAGTTCAAAGCACAGTAAGTGTATTCTTTTTTTTACTCTTTTTTTAATCAAGGTAATTTGTGCCATGGAAGTTTAACTGTAGGTTTAAGTGTGCCCTGAGATAAAAAAAAAAAAGGCTGAAAAACACTACCCTAGGCCTTATTTTCCCTGTCAAAAGTGCTTGGGGAAAGAAACCCCAACAAATCTCTGCCTACATTATGGTAGCCAGATAGCAGAATCTGCCTGGAGACAACCCCTACATTCCAAAGGAACCAAAACATTCTTGCTGTTTGGGTCCCTAGAGAGCTGGGAAGAGTGGCATAAAATGACATTAAGCACTATGATTCTTACTCCTCTATGCAGACCATGCCTCAGTGGGTAGACAGGCTGCAGGAAAGGAAGGTGGCAAGTTAAGAATAGGGCCAGTCAGGCATGTTTGCTCATGCCTGTAATCCTCATACTCTGAGAGGCTGAGGTGGGAGGATCCTTTGAGCTCAGGAGTTTATGACCAGCCTGAGCAAGCACAAGACCCCATCTCTACTGAAAATAGAAAAACTAGCTGAGCATCATCGCTGGTGCCTATAGTCCCAGCCACTTGGGAGGCTGAGGCAGGAGGATCTCTTGAACCTAGGAGTTTGAGGTTGTTATGATGATGCCATAGCACTCTAGCCTGGGTGACAAAGTGAGACTGTGTCTCAAAAAAAAAAAAAAAAGGATAGCAGCGAGGGTTTGTTAAAGGTCTGCTCTATGCCAGAGAGCAGTCATGGATTACATTTGTAATCATCCTTCAATCCCTGAAACTTGAATAAGTAAATGAACATTACAGAAGAGGAAACAATGCAAGAAGGCAAAAACTTAACCCACATTTATGCGACTAACAGGTGGTGGAACTATGCTCTGTGAACAGAATTCTGACTTATAGCCTCACACTGTTTCCAGTGATGCTGCCTCCATGGGTAGCGTAGGGCTAGTGTGTAAGGTGATCAGTGGCCAGAGCTGAACAGCAGGCAAGTAGTGTCTGGGTAAGCATCAGACACTGAGGAGGTGAAGGTAAAAGTGTATTTGTTACAAAGGGAAGAGCCTGGGAAACATAAACAGCAGTATCAGGGCCATGCCTGGGGAGGCCGGGACTGGGCATGGGAGGAACACAGTCACCAGTGGTGTTGCCTTGCCTTTGTTTAAGTGGGACCAGAATATCCAAGAGTAGACAGTGAAAAATAATTTTTAGCTGGAAGCCTGCCATGACTGGCTGGGCTTTGCCAATGGGATCTGATTAGTATTCTTGAGTGTTCATTAGCATTTGAAGGAAATACCCAAATGACACAAAGCCAATCTCTAGCAGCTGAGATTTAACATTTTAACCCAATTTCTCTATTGCTGTTAACCTGTGATAAAATGCCTCCTTTTCATAAACTACTTTATGCCTCAACAAGCAAACCATTTAGAAGCACCTCCATGTTTACCTCTGCCACACCAGGCCAGTGGACTCGCCTCCTTGCAAAGTGCATTTATCCTCTGGCTGGTGGGGTAGAGAACTGGGAGTATTTTTCCTAGCCTGGGCTGGACAAGAGCCAAGGATGTAAGTGCAAATCCCTTAAAATGATCTCTCTGTAACTGCCCCCATGCCGACACAAGTCCGCCCCTGGGAGTGGCATTTTATGGCATCCTTTGTTGCAGGTTTTCCACATTAGGGAGAATTGGTAGTGATACTATGCATAAACACATTCTCTGCCAAATTCTGCGGCTAGGTTTTTTTTTGTTTTTTTTTTTTTAAGGAGGTCTTGTGGCCAGTAATAATATTTATATTGAAACTCACAGCTCTTGCTTCACAGGGGAAGGGCAGCAGTGGTCAAGAAAGGAATTCCCTTCCCCATGTGTGATTTTTCTCACATGAAGCTCACAAGAAAGCCTGGGAACTTGAAGGTTTTGGGGATCAAAAATCAAGAGATGTAAAATCTGCGTGGACAGAAACACATGAAGCCCTCCCAGCAACACCAGTAAGCTGAGGAAACTGGAACTGGCACAGGTGAATCAGAAAGGATGTCGTTGGCTGAGTTTCTTGAAAGTGACATAATGGACTTTTATAATGACCTATGTGTTATTTTGGGCTCTGAGTAAATCCTGCAGCAGTTTCTGGTTAGGATTAGCAACGCTTTAAAAAGTTCCATTATATCAAGACAGTATGTTCACATTCAGACTTTCCAAACACTATTTTCTGCTTCTAAAGAAAAGAAATAATTTAATTGGTATCTCAGGTCTCCTCCTTTCCCTTAGCGATCAAAGATTTAAGGCATTTTTGCCCAGTTCCTTCCTAACACTATAAAAGAGTAGAACTTCCTACCGCGCTGGGGAAAAAAAAAAAAGGAAAAAGTCTAGACTTTCTTTTAGTGAGATATTTAAAATCATTATTTTGCCAGTTAAATGTCAAAAAAGGGTAGCTGACTATGGTTCTCCATTAGCAGATAAAAGCAGTGCTCCAACTGCATCAGCCTTCTTTTTGATTATAGCAAATAATCTAAGAATATTAAACAAGTAATTGCCCTAGGGATGTGAATCCTGTAGGTTTTTCACCCATTACTTAATGTTCCATAAACAATGGATTCAGGAGTGTTAGAAGAGCAACGCATGAGAGAACCAGTCTTAGTCCAAAGCAGTAGGGAAAGAAACCAGTAAGTTTATTCTTGTTTCTGTGAGCCTACCTTAATATATGGGAAAGATTTTCGACTTTTCAATAGCTTCTAGTTCAAAATTGAGTCCCACTTCAGATCTGTGGGGAAAATAATTTGCAAGGTGCTTGTCATGTTGAGATTTGCTATGGGGGAGTTAAAAATGGCATGGAGTCTCATCAGTCCACTTGGCTGTTATTTTGAAGGACACAAGGAAATAGGCTGAGACAGGCAGAAGGAGGAAGAATCCAGTGTTGTGTAAGATATGCCACTTCCAGCACCCTCACAGAGCCTTAAGAAAACTTGGGGAAGAAACGCACAGAAAGGAACATCTATTTGCAAGGACTTCTCAGATACACTGTTCAGCAGACACTTTTCAGAACGAGCTGATCTGTGCATTTTAGAAGTCTATTTCCTTGAAGTTTCTCCCAGCAGCACTTAAGCCCTTCCATTTATACTCTGACTTCTGGAAACCTTTGCTTTGAGCAGAAATGAAAAGTATTTTTACTAGAGTCTGAAGAGTAAAAATTAGCAGCATACAAGATATTATAATATTGTGTGTGTGTGTATCTTTGTGGTTTTTGTTTTCGGAAACAATATTATTGTGGGATGTAAAAAACCCTCAAAAAACTCAAAGATAGGTTTCTCTGCCTTCCATAGGAGTGTCATGTTACGTAACATGGTGACAAAATCAGCTCTTGATAAACGATTAATTATGGTGATCCACCGGCTTCCTACTTCCTCATTCCGTGTAACAGAGAGATACATGAAAGGAGAAAGCCAGTGGCTGGATAGGTGGCCAGGAAAATTCCAGGAGGCTCAGGTTCTCATGATTTTGCTATGTCCATATCACTCAGAGAAATCACAGACCTTTTCCAATGTTCATGATTTTTAAAAAGTGAGATTCTGCTTTTAGTAATTCCTTTAGAGTAAATTTTAAAAAGATGAACAATAAAAATTCAAAAGCGCCTCCCCCCATACTGTCCCTCCGCCAGCTAGATAGACTAGTTAGTGAACCCCCTCACTTTCCTGGTTGTCCCTGTCCTTGCCTACTCAAACTCACTGGCTGTACTCCCTCCTTAGAGTTTCCCCACCACTGTACCAACTACACATCTTTCCAATTACCAGAGCAGTTTCTGGAACCCAGCTCAGCAAAGCCTTTCCTCATCAATCTGTGTGGAAGCTACCCTTCTCTCCATGCTCATCTGCCTGGCTGGTCCTCCCGCTTTACCTCCAGCCCTTACCAGGTACTTTTTGGCATGGTGGCAACTGACAGGCCTCCCACCAGCTGCACATCAGAATCATCCTAGGCGGAGTACTGGGCCCCTTTCTAGGACTATGGAATCAAAATCTCTGAGAGTGAGTCCCTAACATATGGTACACTTTGGTGTATTAGAAATAGATCAAGGGCTTCTGATGCACTGACAGGTTGGAAATCAATAATGTGTGGTTTTAGACTGTCTCTGTCCTGCCCCCATGGGTACCTACATCTGTTTTGTTTTTGTTTTTAAATGAAGTCTTGCTTGGTCACCCCAGCTAGAGTACAGTGGCACCAATATAGCTCTTAGTAACCTCAAACTCCTGGGCTCCAGTGATCTTCCTGCCTCAACCTCTCAAGTAGCTGGGATTATAGATACCCACCACAATTCCTGGTTAATTTTTTTATTTCTAGTAGAGAGGGGTCTCACTTTCGCTCAGGCTGGATGTGAACTCCTAACCTCAAGTGATCCTCTTGCCTCAGCCTTCCAGAGTGGCGGGACTATAGGGATGAGCCACTGAGTTGGTCTCTGCATATTTTTAAGAGGAATAATCTTAAATGTTAGATGTTAGTAAACACCTGGTAGTGTTTGTTAAAATGCAGATTCCTAAGTACCAGTGAATCAAGCCTACCAGATCTGACCCTGGGGAAATGGCCTGCATTGTAACAACACCCCATCACCACCACCACCAATCCTGAAGTTAGTTCTTTGTATAGGGGACATGCTGCCCCTTTTAGAGACAAACTGGTAGCTGCAGGGACAAGGGAGTAACCTCAGTGAGTCATGTAGGCGGGGTGGGGAACATGGGCAAAGGGGAGCTGATGCCCCATGTTCCTTGGTCGGAGGCTTTGTCGCCATCTTGGCATACTAGAAACAGATCTAGTATTGCCTATCTTTCAAACTTGTCAGAAGCTAGAAATTCAGAGAAGTTTAACTTCTTACTATTAAACAAGCAGCCATGAACAAACAGCTGCCCGGCAACTGGGACCCTCTGACTTGGAGGGTTTTATCCACATGCTGTGAACGCTGGTAGCATGCAATGCCACGCACTATCAGGAGCCTGGCCAGGTGACCTGTCACGAACTACAACTACATAGGACAACAGAACTGCAGACTCCCAAGGTCCTGTTGGGTCACTTGGGCCACTCCCACCAGACATTGCCTAGAACCCCCATTTAGCATTTCTGCCCCAGTGCTGACGGTGCCCCAGACCACATCTCTCTTACTGGTATCTCTTGCCTCTGCTGCAGTAACTGAATGTGTTTTGACTATGTGCACTGAGATATCCTACAAATACCCCAAACAGAGCTGTCACCTTCCAGTACCATCACTCCACATGCCCTTTTCTTTGCCTTCTCTCACCAAACATCGGTACTGTGTACCTACCTGCCAAACCCAGAAAACGAAGTGTCGCTCTTAATTCTGTGCCCTTCCTCACAACCCCTGTATTGGATCACTTACTGTGTCTTGCTAATTTTGCTACCACCTGTGGGAAAGCTACAAGCTGTCACCTTTCCTAGACAAGCTCCTTGCACCTTTTCCACTGTGAACATACGCTGCAAACTGTCTCAGGACCAGCCAACTTAATTTTACAAAGAAACTCCGGTTCTTCTTTTACAAGCTGAAGCCGACCTCACCGTTTCTTTTTGGCTCAGAGTTGAGTACTTGAAAGAGGATAATTTATTTGAAATAAAATTCTCATATTTAGAAATAAATTTGGAAACATGCATGAAGTGCAGGATCACAGCTTTGAAAAAATATATAACTTTTTAACAATGGATCTTGTATCCACCTCTTTTTGTTGAAGTGGGGACTGAAGGAACAGCAAGTATAGAGATGGCCCTAATGGTCCTCTGTTGAAGAATTCCTAGCCTCAGGTGTCTTTCACAGTCCACATGTAGATATGGGAATCTCTGATGGATGGAAACTCAAGAGCCCCAGAAAGAATTAGGATGAGCTGGGAACACAAGTCCCCATGCCCAACACACCTCAACACATTCCCTTCCAACATTAAAACAATTACTCCTACAGTCCAGGAAATGAAGAACCAAGCACTTGTTTGTAAGAGTGAGCATAGAACCTTTGTCATAAACTTATTTCTTTATAAAATCTGCCAGACCTCCATAGATCCCAGTATTTTGGCAACCTCAAAGAAAAGCTATGTGATTTGACATGAAAGTTAGGCTATGCCTACAGTAATTTTTAAGTTTCCCAAATAAAATTTCTAGGAAATTAAATTCTTTACATAGTACTATCAAAAGTAGGAACATACATTTATTAAACAAAGGAAAAATGGATTACCACTTTCAGGGTCAAAACTAAATATTTTCTTTAATGATAAAATGTATACATAAGAATATTTCAGTGAAATATAAAACAAGCATTTTTCTTCCTGTGTTTTCAACAGTCTTTTCTAATACCCTTAAGGGAGGAAGAAATGAAAAATAAAGCAAAGACCTGCTAGTCTGTAACGAAAGACCCAGAAAGAAAAATTTACCTATTAGCTATCATTTCACTCAAGGGACTGTGAAGTACAAAAACACATCAATATATCAGCATCTCTCTCTATCTAAGTTTGGATGGTGAATAAAGGAGGAAATTCTCTAAAATATCAATTCTGGCAGACACCACCTAGAAATAAGTGACAGTAATCCACACGGATACTAAAAATAGAAATGGAGGTGCAGTGTCTGTACTCAGTGACACAAGGCATCCATACACCTCCCCAACCTCAATTCACATGGACCTTCTTTGTAGCGTACACTTTTTCCACAGACAGTGGAATATTTTCTGAGAACAAAGAGTGTAGGTCATGGAGGCAGTTTGTTCAGGCAGCGCTCTGGTCAGGGAGATCCAAGTGTGCATAGAGAGTGTGTGGCTCGCCCTTTTGCTTCTGGTCTTTCCCTCTGCAGAAACTTTGAGCACATTTATCAGAAGGCAAACTGTGCAGCTCTTTTGATAATGTTAGGTCTCTGGGTGGAGCTTTCAAAATCATTCTTTGTTCCACTTTTCCTGTATTGTCAAACTGTGCCCAATAGGTGGTCTAGAGTGTGAGTTTCAAACATGTGCTATTAATATGCCCAAAACTGTTGCTGCAAAAAAGAAAAAGAAATATGCATTAACTGAATCCCGGTCTGTTCTTACTCATAATGTCACAAAGGTGTCTTCCACATTCTAAAACAACAGGCAGTTGCTTGTAAAACTATGTGAAATCTTTAGGTGAACAAACCTCCAGGTTTTAAATACAAAGGTTTTTATTTATTGCTAATGAAAGTAATTAATTTCTTACAAAAATTCTTAGAGAAAAATGACACAGAAAAAAGTATAGATAAACAATAAAAAAGACTAATTTTGTAATCCTTTCTTTCCTTCGCCCTGGTCTTCCTGTTGGAATATGGATTATCATTAGCAACAATACTATATCTGCAGGCACTCTATATTTTAACATTTCTTCGTAAATATCTGTCTTTTGAATATTTTTCTCAGAAATGGTTTTGGGAAGGTCACTGTTCTCATTTTATACCCATAGATGTCACACAGTGATCGTTAACAGTATCTCCCTTCAAAGGGCTGCTTCAGGGATGTGTTATATCATCTGCATCAAGTGTGCAGATTACCTGGCACATTATTTACCATGTGCTTGAAAGATGTTAGCTATCAGTAATGTACAAGAGTACTAGGAATGACGATAAAGTTATCAGAAGTCCACTTTAAGCAGACCAATCTGGTTTAGGTCCTCCTCTGGAACTGAACAGTTCTCCCCCCAAAAATACAGATGTCATTATTTCCATGCACTGGGGGTACTCTGCCCTCCTCACCTCTGACTCTTAACCCTGCTCCTTGACTGGTTCCTGCTCTTTCCATCTTGGCACAGACTCCTCCAGGGGTATGGGCGGCCTGAGTGCTCCCAAGTCTAGATTGTACCATACACGGTCACTGTCTGCATCCCTATGACACTAAATGCTGCCTGAGGGCACAAATCATGTCCGTCTTTACATTTTCAGCACGATGCTGGAATGTAACGGGTGCTCAGTACACATCTACTGTGGGAGGACACAGTGTCTGAAATCAACCACGTTGGTGACTGGAGAAACAGGTTCTGAGACATTATGAGAGAGGCTGCCAGCCTGAGATGGAGTCAGTTGAGGATGAGGATGGTGAAATGGGAGGTGATACTACAGAAGGTCTAACCGAGAGCAGGAGGTGGGGGTGGGCACTCAGCTCCAGAGGAAATCAGGTCCCATCTTGTCACTTACAGTCAAGCTAGCAGAGCTGCATCCAGACTCAACGGACTCTGGACATCCAGATACCAGCTCTGCGGCACAGAGAACAAGAGCTTGGGTTAGCTGCATCTCCTTTTCACTCATCATTGTAGAGCAACTTAGAAACCAGCACAGCTCACAGCCCCAGCCTTCCAACCAGAGGATTAACAACAAAACGCAAATTAGGGGCACCTGCCAGCTGCTGGCAAAAGTCCAATCTGATCCACGGAGACCAGAAAACTTACCAGACAGTTGGGATGAGCTGTGCACGTCTGGCCCAACACAGAATTGCAGTGGTGGGGAAGAAACTTTGAGACTTTGGGCACAGCTGAAGGTAAATGAATTGAAATGTTCTGATTTGTTATGGCAGCTGCATCATAGGAAGGAATAACTTTAGAATAATATGTGACAGCACGGAAGGAGTTCAGAGAGAGGGCTGCACTGGAAGTTCGCGTTTTATACAGATCACCAACAGTATTCTCTGAAGTGGAGGCTGACTGACCTTTAATAGGAAAGAAAACACATACCAGTCAGTATACACAATCTGTAACTACTACTACTACCATGTTTGAAATAGATTGTCCTGTAATCTCGTTTCTTCAAATCTGTGCTACCACTATGCCCAAGTGCTGATGAAAAACAAAGTGAACTTTTTAATAGTGCCAGTTAGTGCAAGACACACACTCTAAATTAGTATTTGCACGTCATTAAAGGATTTTAGAGAAGCAACATCCCTATGCCTTTTGATGGGTGTGTTTGGTTTTTATCATAACCAAATGGACCATTCCCATGAAGCAAGGAAGGATACTGGAAGGAACAATTCCATTCAGTCATGAATCAAGTTTGGTTAATTTTCTATCACGCAAGTGGGTTAGTTATATCATTATATATGTATATTCTGCACAGTAACTAGAAGAAAAAACTGAAATATATAATATTAACAATATCATCTAACACTGTAAATATTTATTTTCTTTTGGACAATATAATGAAATTTAAAAATATAATTTTATGTCTACTTTAAACATAAATATGTCTGAAATGTCTGTGAAAAATAATTTAAGCAAATGTGCACAGAGATGTATGAAAAACAAGATGTATGAACACCAAAGGGCAAGCTGGTAAAGTCTAAACATGTCTGTGTTACTGGTCAGGATTAGCACAGAAACCTTGGGACCTGGGGTGGTCATTTAACTTCTCTTCCCTTCAATTTTCTAATGTGGGTGGTGAAAGTGAAATTTGGAAGACTTAACTGACTTCCACTCTTGCAGGCCACTTTCTTTTTTTTTTTTTTTTTTGAGACGGAGCCTCAAGCTATCCCCCTGGGTAGAGTGCCATGGCATCACAGCTCATAGCAACCTCCAACTCCTGGGCTCAAGCGAGTCTCCTGCCTCTGCCTCCCAAGTAGCTGGGAACACAGG
>CAUYQV010069055.1:0-15145 GCA_963574575.1 Galagoides demidoff | reverse complement strand
GTATTAATTATATTTGGGTGATGGTTATTATTCAGAACACACTGTAACAATTCAGAGATGAATGACAGAAATGTAACGAGATGTGGGAGGCCAAAAAAGATCCTCAGCTCCCGCCAAGCTGTCCCCTCCCCCAAAGCGCACGTACAAAATGTTCAAAAATTATGTGCCCCGGCCCTACGTAATCACGGCAACTTCTTACTTGTGGACTGACCACATGGTAAGGTTTCCTTTGTTTAAACTCAAGATGGCGGATGTTCCCCCGCCCGGGCAACCAGCTGACAGCCTGAACCTGAAATCCGCCAATTGGCGAAGGACACCTTTCCTCTGTACTCCTCCCCCCACTCCTCTCGCCCCCTGGTCACCTGTAAGCTTTAAAAACTGGCCTTTCGCCGCCATTAAACAGACCTTGACAAGGAATCTGCTTGGTCTCGTTCTCTCTTTCTCGCCCATTGTTTTTCAGGCTTGGTCCCCCTCGCCCCCACGAATAACCGCATCCCGCGGGACGGGACAACTAGAACAGGTCCTTATATTTGGAAATCATGAATAAATGCTTTATAGGCCCAAGAGGCAATCATAATGAAAATCAGGAAATTCTTAGATGTGAAAGATAATGAATCTAGTGCATATAGAAACTTTTGAGATTATATTCAGAAATGACTTTTTGCTTTTTATTTTATTTTTTGGCAGTATTTGGCCACGGCCGGGTTTGAACCCACCACCTCTGGTATATGGGGCTGGCATCCTACTCCTTGAGCCACAGGCACCACTCATTCAGAAATGACTTTTTTTTTTTTTTTAAGAGGTAGAGTCTCACTCTATCAACCAGGATGGAGTGCAAATAATATATTTTAAATATTATTTTATATATTTACTATATTATTAAAATTTACTGGAAAATGGTTTCTTAAATGGAGAGCTGTATTCATCTCCTGAGGCTACCATAATGAAGTACAACAAGTGGGTGATTTCAAACAACAGAAATTTATTCTGTCATGATTATGGAGGCCAGCAGTCCCCAAGATGTTATCAGGGCCATGCTCCCTCTCAGACTTTGTGCAGAATCTTTCCTGTTTTGTCCTAGTTTTCAGTGGTGGCCAGCCATTCTTGGCCGACCTTGGGTTGTAACAACGAAGCTCCAATCTCAGTCTCCATGTCCACATTGTTTTCTTTTCTTACACATGTATCTGCATAGCCTCTTCATATGTGGACACTATTCATATTGGATTAAATATGAATCCCTGCTCCAGTTTGATCTTATCTTAATTAATTGTGTCTACAGTGATGCTATTTCCAAATAAGGTCCTATCCTTAGGTACTTGAAATTAACACTTTGACATATCTTTTTTGGGGGAACACATTTCAACCCATAAAAAGAGTCAGACCTTTTTTTGTGGATAAATATTATGTTTATGCTTATGGGCATCTGCCACAATATTTTTACAACATAATTCCAATAGAAATTCAAACAAAGTTGATTTTAGAATTTATAGGAAAGGGCAAATACCCAAGAATAGTCAAGAAAATCCCTGTGAAGAACAACATGGTAGGACTTACTTCACCAGAAGTTGAGATGTGTTATGAAGTGATGGAAGCAATGACAATGAGACACTGAGCAGAATTTGGTGGATGAGATAGAATAGATACCAAGAAACATATCCATACAAATATGAAAACCTTTTTTGTGACTGAGACTGCATTGCAAATCAACAAAGAAAAACTGAACTATTTAATAAATGGTCCTGGAAAAATCTATGCATGTGTCAGGTTTCAGGCAGTTGTCTGTGTCTGATGTCCTTGGGCTGCTCTTGGCCAAAGAAATGATCATAATACAAAGTCAAGTACTCATGAAAGAAAATTTATTGAGAAAGGGAAAGATAGATTTACAGAATGAGAGCAAGATAGAGGTTACAGAGCAAGGTGTATTCACCAGAGATAACAAACAGGTCTTCTTGTTGCAACAAGAAAAAGGCTCTGTTTCTGGCTGGGGGTTCTGTTTTCTACTGCCTGGATTGGGCCCACTTTGTGGTTCAGAGGTCACCTTGGAACCGATGAGTCTTACAGTGCATATGGCCCTTCCATGAGCCTCTCTGAAAGGCCACTGGGAGAGCGGACCACAATGTAGATTTAAGCTAATGACATGAAAATTAGCCTTAAGGCTGTTCTAGGTCACCTTCCAGATGCTATTATACATAAGATGCTTGGCCCTTGGGCTAGAGGTTTCACATCCCTTTGCAGTTGGCAGGCTAGGTTCTATTTGGTAGACTGATAGGGTGAGCCCTTCACCCCAGGTGTGAGCAATCAGGATTAAGGTCAGCAGTACCTGGATGGGACACAGGATCCCCACCCTTGTCCATTTTTCCTAGGAGAGCTGGATTCTTAATTAACTGCTGACCAAATGTATAAAAAAATTTTAAGCAGATCTTTACCTCATACCATATTAAAAACCAATTACTCTTTAATCAATCATTTTTAAGGGTTTAAAAGTGAAATATAAAACATTAAAATTACTAGAAGAAAGTAGAGAAGAATATATATATGTTTGAGACAGAGTCTCAATTTGCTGCCCTTGGTAGAGTGCCATGGCCTCATAGCTCATAGCAGCCACAAACTCTTGGACTCAGGTGATTCTCTTGCCTCAGCCTCCCAAGTAGCTGGGACTACAGGTGCCTGCCATAACACCTGGCTATTCTCAAACACCTGAGACTGGTCTCTAACTCCTAAACTCAGGGAATCCACCCTTCTTGGCTTCCCAAAGTGCTAGGATTACAGGCATGAGCCACCGTGCCCAGAGAGAATATTTTTATTATCTTAGGGTCAGGAAAAGACCTTACATGAATTATAAAAAGCACATAGAAAATTAATAATTTTCACTATATTAAAATTTCTGTTATTAAGTATCAAACATATTCTTTCTTCTCATTTCCTTCTTTTAACAATCTAATAAAGTCTAGGTATGGGATTCAACAGTGAAGAATGTAGACAGTGTAATAGGGAAAAGATATATTCAGCAAATAATTTTGATTTTTGCAATATTATAAAGGAAAACCCAAAGAGGCCCAACTGGCCTGGAGCATCAAGAAAGGTCTGTGTGACAAAAGAATGAGTGGGAGGAAGTCAAGGGAGGAGAGGTGGAAGGAATGGAATGTTCTTGGCTGAGGGGAGAACAAAATCAAAGCTCTGAGAACCTAGGCTGTGGCCATGAGTATGTATGTACTACGAGGTTGAAGCAAAGAGCCAGCGGTAAGAGAAGCACAAGATGAAGCAGAAAGAGTGGCAAGACCTTAACAGGCAGGACCTTGAGGTCTGTGTTTAACATTTTGATCCTTGTCCAAGAGTGGTGGGAAGCCATTTTTTTTAATTAGAGGAATGAGATGATGGGATTGGCAGTTTTCAAACAGCACTCCAGGTAACATCTGGAGAGCAGAGACGGCATGAGTGTGCATGGGAAGAACACACAGCCCTTTCTCCATTTCCATGTGTCCCCTTTTGTGTTCCTTTAGATGCCTTTCCCCAACTGTGTTTTATTTAGGGAAGTGAGAAAGCTATACATTAAAAAAATGTCATTAACTATAATCACAATGATAGTATTTACAGAACTCTTAACACAAGTCAGGAACAGTTCTAAACACTTCACATGTATTAATCTTTTTGACTCTCTGTCTCATGAGTGGATACTGTTGGGATCTCTGTGTGACAGAATGAAGTTCATCACTTGTCCAAAGTTGCCCAGGAGCTGAGAAGGGAGACCAAGCAATTTGATTCTAGGGTCTTAGCTTGTAACTGCTATGCTAGATTGAAGGGACCAAGGAAACATAATAGAACTGTTTGAATGTGCTCTATTGGAAACTATTCTCAAATTTCAACTAAGACCCAAATGGGCATAAAAGGCTGACCTGGTATAACCACAGAGATCAGTGGGGGATGACTAGGTGCAGTGAAGTCCCCTGGCATGGCTGGCTTAGTACTGAGATCCAACCCTCATCAATCAATAGCCTCTTTCATATACTCAAATAAGGATTGCAATTCTGTTTCTAAGTCTATGTAGTTAGAAAAATCTAGAAAAATCAGATTTAGCATCTTCCCTTGACTTCATCCAATGTTGGTGTGGCCCAGAAAGTCCCCACCCACTTCCTTCAGCCATTCTGATGCTTGCTGGGTGACCTTTGAGGGCTGAGACAATGCTGAGATTGTGCAGGTGATTTCTGTGATAGCCATTAACATCAACTGCACCACATACCTGCCAGGGTACTAGCACATCATTTAATCCATGGAAATAGTCATACTCCTTCTGTGAACAAGGCTTTCCTCAGGCTCTGGAAGACCCTGCCCTTTTGGAAAAGTTGTCTCAAGTCACATCCCAGGTAGTTAGAGATTTGTCTGTATGGATGGCCACTGCTCAGCAGCCTATGTCCCCTCTGGGTGTCTCTACAGGATCTGTGAGGTTCCCTGAGGCTAGGAGGGTTTGCTGTGAGCAACTTCAGACAAGGGTGGCCTTGGAAGGAAAGCCCATCGTAAACACGAGAATGGGAGCGCTTCTTGCAGTGGCTGTTGTTTTAACATGTTCTTTGTTAGTGTAGCTCCTTTTCATTCACTGTTTTCATTGTTATTCTTCACTTCTATCTGTCCTTTGTCAGCAGGGTTGCAGTAGAGGTCCTTTCTATGAACTGCCTCCGAGGAGCACTGGCGTCAGCCATGCTGTCTGTTGTGATTCCAAGTACACATGATCATTGCTGGGAAGCCAAAGGCTTCAGACAGCCAGGAAAAACAATTACAGGACACATGAAGTAACGTCATTCCATTTCTCTTGTACAAGTCTCTGAAGGTACAAGTAACTCTCCCTTTCCCTGAGTGGTGTCTGATGCAAATAATAGGAGCAGGTGATCATTGCTTTGTTAGGCATTCCTCTGTTTTTGCTGCGGTTTTCAATTTAGCTATTTCACTCAGGTTAATAATCAGTCAGTTCAGCTGCTAACGACTGCAAGCTTCCACACTGCTTTTTGAAGAAGTCCTCCGTACATGAAATGAGATAACAGTGTACAAGGTCATGGCCAGTTCAATACCAAGAATAAACTGGAGATGACTTTTTGTTTTGTTTGTTTTCAACAATAACTCATATTTGTATATGTACCCTACAATTTGCAAAGCTCTTTGATATGGATTACTTCGTTTGCTTCTCTCAAAAACTATGAAGAATATTCAAGATATAGTTAATAATGATTTTCTCTAGAGTGTATGAGCACACCATGGGGGGCTATTACATGTATCTAAAGTATGCTACTTTTGAAATGCACATGCAGGCTATTTGTATTTGAAAAAGAAAAAAAGACTTAAGAATACATACAAAAACTGCTAAAGAAACAGGGGCAAAATGTAAGCTGGTGAAACTGGAATATGGACTTCTTGAAACTTTTCTGTGAGTTTGAAATTATGTTGGAATAAAAAGTGATAATAATGACATCAAGATATTAAAGGCATTTAATTTTTGGACAATGTTTAAAATGGGTAATCCCAACAAATTTCCTAGGAATCCCAAGAACACTTAGGTTGCAGGCTTTGCATATAATTAGGAATTTAAAACATAGTAAATGCAGGCTGAGTGAGAGGTTATTATACAGTGGAAACACAACATAACTGTGTTCGGTTCAAACCTTTTACTGAAATATAAAACTAAGAAAATTCTTTGAATTTTCTTTGCATGCAGGTGTGCAATTATAGGGTGACTCATTGCTTTTTTTCTGAACATAGGATATTCCATATGTTAGAAGGTGATAATTACATTGTTAGATACTCATTTCTATTTTTTACATGCCATGAAATTCATTTGTTTCAAGTGTATAATTCAAGCACTTTTACTAAATTTATAGGGTTGTTCAACCATCACCACAATCCAGTTTTAAAATGTTTCCATCACCCCAGAGGGATCCCTTGGGTCCATTTTCAGTAAATCCCCATTCCCTTCCTGATTGAGGCAAATGGACTCTCTGTCTTTATAGATTTGCCTGTTCTGGACATTTTATGTAATTGGAATCTAGCAATATGTGGTCTCTCTTGTCTGGCTTTCTTTACTTAGCAGAATGTTTTTGAGGTCCATCCTGCCTGTTTTCTCTGGAACTTTTTCCTTGGCATAGGAGGTTACTCAGAAAATAAGCAAATACTTTATATGCACTCCTAGGAATGAAAAAAGCAAGCCTCTAATACGCAGTAACAGTTCTCCCACAGCTGAGTCTGTGTGGACAAGAACTCAGCCTGACAATTTTTCTTGTCCAAAAGATACATACTTCTAAGACAAGACAAAACAAAACAAAACTTGAAGTTGGTTGATTGCCTATAATTCCTGATAGAGTCTGGGACATTGTCATTGCCCTAATTTCTTAGCAGAAAAGACCTTGAGAAATATAATGACAGAGATCTGTGTAACACACAAGAGGGTGCATAGCCTACAGGGAATCTCGTGTTTTCTGGAATTTACATTTGTTAGAGTTATAAGCTCTTTTTCAAATGTGAGAGTTTGTGGGCACAAACACTTCAGCATTTTTATTCTGACAAGCAGTAATTTGGTGGAACTGATGTCTCTGCAATAAGAAAAATTGCAATATCTTGGACCTGATATAAGTATTTAAAGGTCTCTAAATACAGTAGAATCTCTGTAAGTTGACCACCTAGGGGACTATAACAAAGTGGCCAACATATGAAGTGGTCACTGTCTGGAACTAGGCCTATTGTACTGTTACATAGATGTGGTGTGTGGCCGGTCTCTGAAAATCAGGCCAACTTAAGGATGTAGTTGATGTAGGCAGGTGGTCAACTATAGAGGCTCAAATGTACTTTTATTCCAAGACAAGCAGAAAGACCCAAAGGGGACACATGTTTGATGATAATGTCCTCTGGTACCAAATGTCAGATACAAGAGAATGGTAGGATGCAACTTGGTTTTAAGAGAATATCAGTCTCAAGAAATATTATATTCAATATAAATGAACTATGCAAAAATATATTAAGATTTTGTCATTTTATAGTAATTTAAGATACCGTGATTACTGGAGAGTGGAAAAACACATTAAGTTAAAAAGTGTAATATGTATGTTTTTCTTACCAGCTCAGTAAGTTCCCACCTAATGAGTACAATGTAAGGGTATATGGCACACCTCCCAGGTGAAGGACCCAAATACAACTGGTACTTAGATTCCTAACAAATGCAAATAATGTAACCTAATCATATAATCATGTGCTTTCATATTAAGCTGAAATAATACCAAAAAAATGTATTCGTAATGCACACTCTTTTCTTTAAAAATTACAGAAGAAAACATCTTTCTGTAGATGTATATGAAACTTTTGCTCTTTAGGAACTCCTTGTTAGGCTGAGATCAGAGGTGGAACAAACACCTCCTGTAAGCATTTGTACACCCACAGGGCTGAAGGTGAAACTGATGCAGCTGTTCTCTTAAAGGGACACCGCAGTGTCATCTGCTTGCTCTTGCTTTATCTTATGTTTTTGAATTCTCTTTCAGTGTTGAGTATCTCTGGCTCAGTGATAAATACTTTGTCTTCTGTGAAAATGATGAAGTTTTCACATCGTGACCTAGCTCCTTTGCAGCCTGCTTTGTGGCTAATGCTGTTTGCTCCATCAGCATCACTGCCTCTCACTGAGTTACTTAGGCTGACATGGCAACTCCCACTCATCAATTTGCAGTCAGACCTACTATGCTGACATCGTGTGTTACATGAGATCACACATAGTTTGGTTGGCGTGATTTTCAAAATGAGCTATTTCCAAAAAAGCTCTTGTACAACTCTGTTGTCTGGATGTTCCAAGTTTTTAGATATCGGAATAAAAGCTGTTTTACCAAACCTTGTTTAAATTTATGTGTTTTTCTGGGACACCCTAGTTTAGGACAGGAAAAGGTTAGCTAAAAACATTCTATAGCATTTTCCTCAGTTTTCAAGGAGTTGCATGATTTTAGGGATGGAAATAGTTAGTATCTTATAAGATTAGGTTTCTAGATGAAGATCAGAAGCTATTAATAGATAAATATCTAAAGTTGCAGGTCAATGAAAATAATAAAGACATTTGTATTCAGCTCAACTCCAACCTCAACCACTGGGACCTGGTCCTTTTCATTGGCTTCTCATGTGATAAAGACCTTGCAGATGGTGCTGACAAGTAGACTCTGTGTTACCAGTGACAGTCTTCTGCTCCAATCCATGACCAGTGCCCCGGAGGCTGGAAGACATGACCTGGAATTGTTGGATTGTTCTGTCATTACCACAAAAACTTGACTTTCTTTCCTAAAGAAATGGTCTAACAAAATGATGTAAGCATGCACAAAGGTGGAGTTCATTGCTGAAGGAGAATGAGTGAGGGCTTTTAGGGGAAAGCAAACTACCCTATTTCATAAAGGTATGACAAGGAAGGAGAAATAATGTTATTAAAGCTCTAAATTGAGTCCAGACATTTGCCAAACCTCTAGCATCACATATAGTCTCTCCAGTACAAATGGAATATCTGAACATGCTGTATGAGTAAGTTCACAAATTCTAGAGAAAGTGCTACATACTTCATTGTTAAAATATCACCATGGTAATTAATGTACTCCCTGTGGGAAGCTGTGCACTGACACCAGTGCTTATTCCACCCTTTAAAGCAGTTTTGGAACTTTTTTTTTGGAATGGCCATCAGAGCTATCATCATATTACCCTTGATGTCCTGAATGTCATCAAAATGTCTTTCTTTCAGTATTTTCTTTATCTTCAAGTAAAAAGTTATTGGGAGACAGATCACATGAGTAGGGATGGTTCCAATACAATTATTTGTTTATTGGCTAAAAATTCTCTCACAGGCAATGCTGTGTGAGCTGGTGCACTGTTGTGATGCAAGAGCCATGAGTTGTCAGGACAAAGTTAGGTTGCTTTTGTCTTTTTTGTGCAGAAATAGTACACAAAATAATAATTTAAAAAAGTGATATAAAAAAAGCTTAGCAATATCATATTACTCTTGATTTGGACTGATGGAACTTTTTTTGGTTGTGGAGAATTGGCTGACTTCCATTGCACAATTTGACACTTTGTTTCAGGGTCATTTATGTTTTATCACCAATGATTACATGGCCCAAAACATCATTCCTGCCTCTCCAAAGGTCTTGTCCAAATTGGACTTTCCTTTGCTTTTGTTCATTGGTAAACTCCTTCAAGACCATTTTTGTACACACCTTTCTCATGCCAATATTTTAGTTAAGATTTTCATAACTGTTTCTCTACTGATGTTTACTTGGTCTGCTATGCTTCTTCTCACAGTCAACTGATGATTCTGATACAAAATTGGACAGATTTTTTGCAATGTTTTCATCAGTTCTGCTCATTACTGGACACCATCAGAAAACCATTTAATCCATTTGCACACTGCCATTTTTTCATGGCATTATCCCCATAATCTTGGACTAACATGTCCCTAATTTCACTTCCACTCTAGCCAAGTTAAAAAAAAAATTAATGTTTTTTCATTGCTCTAATTCAAGCTCCAACATTGTTCCCATGGTGCACAAAAACATACAAAAACAATAATTAACACCACTCAGCAAGACACCACCATGCATCGACACAAACACAACTGTAAGACACTGATATACCAAGCAGTGTTATAAAAGCTTACCAAGTTGTTTGTATAGTGCTGTTAATGTAAGCACATGGTAGCAAGTTTGGGAACTTAATTGTCTGACCATCGGAGCCTCACCATCAATTTGAAATTCGACCCTAGAGTAGGGTGACCAGACATCCCGCTTTTGGGTGGACAGTCCTGATTTTTAACAATTTGTCCTGTGTCCTGTGGTGTTTTAAAAAAGTTCCGATTTTTGGAAAGAATACATAAACGGGCGGGAGAACAGTAAGGGAATATATGGTTTTTGGCTGCCATGTGGCTATTTCGCCAGGATGTGAGTTTTATATTATTTTTGTTAATTTTATAATGTTAAATTGTAATCATAACAAATAATTGTTGAGAAGTGATTATTGAGAACTGCTTATCAAAGTTTGCATTGTTGTCAGGCCCTTCCCCCACCCCACCCCCGCCCTGCCCCCCGCTCCACCCCCTGTCAATGGTGTCCCACTTTACCAATGTTAAAATCTGGTCACCTTATCCTAGAGGGATGGGCTGTAGCTCCTGGCCCCAATCTTGCAATGTAGTGTAGAATATTTTTCCCATTTGAAGTTTTGTCATTTTCTTTTTCTTTTTTTTTTTTTTGAGACAGAACCTCAAGCTGTCACCCTGGCTAGAGTGATGTGGCATCACAGTTCACAGCAACCTCCAATTCCTGGGTGCAGGCGAATCTCCTGCCTCCACCTCCCAAGTAGCTGGGACCACAGGCGCCTGCCACAGCATCCGGCTATTTTTTTTTTTTTTTTTTTTGGTTGCAGCCATCATTGTTGTTTGGCGGGTCCAGGCTGGATTTGAACCTGCCACCTTAGGTGTATGTGGCTGGAGTCACTTGAGCCACAGGTGCCAAGCCATCATTTTCTTAATTTGAGTGTCTCTGACTTATTCTTTTTCTCCCTGTCCGTATTTAAGTTTTTTCTTTCTGTAAGTCATACTAGTAAGTTGTAGAGAATTAGGCAGATGTGCTGTCATCAGCATCGCCATCATTGTTGTTGTTGTTACTTCAGGGTGACAAGAAATGGCATGTGAACAGCAATCACTACAGAAGCACTTAGGGGTTTGGAAGAGTAAGCTTGGAAGCACCCTGAGCACACAGATGACATGTAAGAGCATATGTTTCTGCACAAATTCTACATGCACATCCTCCTCTCACTTGTCTCTTGGGGAAACACCTGGACAGTTAAACTATCTGTGCAAGTGCAGCATCTACTTCCAACAGAATCAAACTTTCCTTTAGAAGGCAGCTGACAGCTGGCTGAAACAAAATTAGTCACCCTAGAAGTTCAGTGATGAAATCATTTCCTCATATTTCTCTGAGGTTGATAACATCAAAACATATCTGGAATTCAAGGATTGAAAGTATTTATTACAAATCTGTGTATGGGAGAGAGAGAGAGATTAGGACAATTCATGTTGGGAAATCTTATAAAGAATAGTGTAGGAACTTAGCTGGACAATAGTTTGGAGTTACAGTAAAGAGGGATTCAGTACTGACTCAAAATGCTTGAAACTAAGAGTTATTTAATTTTTTTAGTTGAGTGGCCAGATAAAATGTATGTACTAAGAGGATTATTTCCAAAAGAGCACATAGAATTGTTCTGAGAAAGAGGGGTTGGAGGACACCAATGCTAATGCAATCAGTTTCCACTAGGTAAGAGTTGAAAGTCTGACTCAGATGGAGCAAACAGTTATCAAAGAGAGCAGCCAGAAAAGGACAGAAAGGTCTATCATAAATTTCTATGGTGTTTATTTAACAGAAATAAAGAATCCAGAAGGTTTTGTGATAATGAGCTTTGTTTTATTTCACTTGATTTTTCAGTGTTGCAAGGATATCCATGTAAAAATATCCAGCAGGCATTTAGAAATTATCTTTGGGGATCAGAGACATGTCAGGTCAGAGAGATGGTTCTGAGAGAAGTCTGTCTCAAGATGACAACTAAAGATCTGAGGATTCAGAGACTTGCCTACAAGGAGGGCACAGAGCCAAAAGGAGAACAGAAATTGACCTTGCCACCTGCCTCAGTTTGGGGGAGAGAGCACAGAGCCAGCCCAACACAGGTGATAAAAGGGAAGGGTCATTAAATAGAAGAGAGAATAGGTGGAAGAGAGTGGCCAACCCCTGGACCTTTGGATTGTCAATGATTCTACTTTGAATTCTCTTGAACTTTAGACTGTCCACCAATGTTCTCATCTAGAAGATTAATTAATGTTCATATGTATTCTTTTATAAAGTGATTATACATACTGTGAAATATCCTTAGAAATTTCCTTGGTTTTGTGCTAATTATTTGATACAAACAAGTAAAATGTAAGTTTTCCTTGAGATGTTGTTCTCTTTGGTATTCTAAAAGCTCAAATATGCAAAGACAGTACCAAGTGTAAGTCAGCTCTGTGCTGGGTGTGCCAAGGTTTCCTCCCTTGCCTGCATGCACGTCTCCTCAGGTGTCATAGCCCTTTCTCAGCACACTGCCCCCATTGATCCTGTATTACTGCTGTGCCTGGATCTTCTTTGGGAGCCAAAGAGAACTTCCATGTGTGGAAGTAAGCTTCTGAAAATCATGGTATAAGAGAACTTCCGTGTATAGAAGTAAGCTTCTGAAAATCATGGTGTAAATACAACTTTTAAAGAAACTGGGTTTACTTCATTTTTTTGCCTTCACCATTTTTGCTTTTATATCTTCCTTCTCCAAATTTCCCCTTTTAAGAGAAAGAAATCCAAGAATTTTTAGGATCCTATTCTTGAATATCAGTTTTCTAAATGTTTTACTTTTTTTTTTTAGCTTGATGTTTTCTTGTCTGATTTGCTGATTTTGTGATTTCTAATGCTTTTTACTTTAATAAGTACATGTAATAGGGGAATATGCAAAAAGGCCCACCTCCATCTTCTCTTATGCTTTTCATTAAGGGTGGGTCTCCCTGGAGAGTACGTCCTCCCGTCTTCCAGCAGTGCATGGGGCATTCCTATGGTATGAAATGTGCATTTTCAAGGGCGCAGTATCATTGCCATGGGGGCAAAAATAAGTTTCTTAGAGGGATTCAGAAAATCTTACTTGCTTTTATGCATAAAGGAAATATATGCATTTAGCACAGAAAAAATATACACTCTACCTGTGATATTAAGATTTCACAGGGAGTGATTAGAGAAAAAAAATCTAAAAATGCTTTTTAGAGAGAGATAATCTAAAAAAAACGTTCAGAAATACTGTTCTAGCTGGGTGCCGTGGCTCATGCCTGTAATCCTAGCACTGTGGGAGGCCATCGCAGGTAGATCCCTTCAGCTCAGGAATTAGAGATCAGCCTGAGCAAGAGTGAGATCCCATCTCTTCTAAAAAAGTAGAAAAACTAGCCAGGTATTGTGGTGGGCACCTGTAGTCCCAGCTACTTTGGAGGCTGAGGCAAGAGGATTGAGCCCAAGAGTTTGAGATTGCTGTGAGCTATGATGCCACGGCAGTCTACCTAGGGCCACAGAGTGAGACTCTATCTCAAAAAAATAAAAGAAAGAAACACTAGTCTAAGAGAAAAATCATAATTCCTCTCCTGAAAAGCTCCTGTTTGAGCCCAAAATCATAAATACACCATGAGATATGACAAAGTAGAGGGAAAATGGATGTTTTCATCCAAATACTCCCATGTTTTCTGCCCTTGGGATGCTTTATACGATGTATGATCTACCAGCTTTAAGTGCTTTCCTACTAGATTTTCCCAAAAAGCTCAATTCTAGGCGTTAGAAATGTTAGTGGCCTAATATTCTCTATTGTTTGTGAATGGTATGCATTTTTTGTTTATATGCATATGTATTAGTATGTGTGTTTGCTTTTTTCCAATAAACCATTATAATAGTGCAAATATGGGAAAATAGGAAGCACTATAAGAAACAGGGAAAAAAACATTTGGGAGAATGCAGTCTGGTGTCCATCAGAATCAGGAACATTTCTCATTTTAATCATGTCTGAGTTACTACAAATAATTTGTTGATTTGTCTTTTGGTGGGGCCCTCTCTATTACCCCAAATCTTTTTGCTTGTTAGAATATACTCTTGTCGCCTATCTTTGCACCTATTTCATAAATAACTGACCTTTTCTTTTCTTTTTTTTTTTTTTGAGACAGAGTCTCAAGCTGTCACCCTGGCTAGAGTGCTGTGGCATCACAGCTCACAGCAACCTCCAACTCCTCGGCTCAAGCGAGTCTCCTGCCTCTGGTTCCCAAGTAGCTGGGACTACAAGCGCCCGCCACAATGCCTGGCTATTTTTTGGTTGCAGCCATCATTGTTGTTTGGTGGGCCCAGGCTAGATTTGAACCCGCCAGCTCAGGTGTATGTGGCTGGCACCTTAGCCATTTGAGCCACAGGCACCAAGCCAATAACTGACCACTTTTGAAGTGAACCTTGTAAAATACATATCTGCTGCCTGTGTATTTACTATGTCAGCTGCCATGCACCATTATAATTTCCATTTCTTTGCACATGTGCTTATTTGCTTATGAGTCCTCTGAGAGGGCTAGGCATAGGATGCTACAAGGGCATGTTGCAGGGAAATGCAATTCAGCCTAGGATTGATCAGGGGTCCAGTTTCCACATCGAGGGTCACAGCAGAAGCTAGGTGTCAGGAACAAAACCAAGAAGCTATTTCCAGATCTGGGTACAAAGGGCAGAACTAGGTTATCAGCCCGGGTAATCTGAGTCTGAGGCCTTTTAAATTACAAGAAGACACGGACCAATCTATAGTCATTGATCCCAACCATCAAGAGAAAAGGGCAGAATTAGGCTCAACAAGAGTTACAATGTCTTATGTTCAGAATCCAAGCCTCCTTATTCTGAGAAGGCAGAAGAGGTCCACTAAGGCTTAGGGAAGCCCAGTGCCCTGACCAGCACACACTCTTCTTCATACTGCATCATGATTTTCCAGAGCACAAGTTTTTCTTTTCAAATTCTATTTCCATGATATTATATGCAGAAATCCTAGCTAGTATAGGTCTTGAAATATCTTAATGAGAATCAGTAAGTGAACTGAAAACATTCAGGAAGATTAGAAACTTTTCAGAATGTTCTAGAAAGGAATATTAATAAATATTAATTAATAAAAATCTGTGTGATTATGTTTACAGTTTATGTGACTAAACATTTTTATAATTTCATAATATTATGAGGGTACAAATGCTTAGGTTTACATAGATTACTTTTATACTGTTTTTGGGACAAAGTTGTAAGTGTGCCCATCACCCAGTGTACACTGTACCTGCTAAGTATGATTTCACTCATTGCCCCCCACCCCCTCTAACCTATCTCTCTCACCTGCCCATTTTCATTAAATTTTACTTCAATTTAATAGTGAGTGCACGTGGGCTTTGTTTTTCCATTCTTTTGATGTTTCACTACAGAGAATGGTTTCCAATTCCACACAAATTGATACAAAAGGAATTAATTCATTTTTAAAAAATAGCTGAGTAGAATGCTATCGTATACATCGTATATATACCACATTTTATTAACCCACTCAT
>CAUYQV010069052.1:0-10062 GCA_963574575.1 Galagoides demidoff | reverse complement strand
TGCTTCTAGGTCACTGATTTTCAACGTGCATGCCATGGAATATCGGTGTGCTGTGAGAGGATCTTAGACGTGCCATGGAAATTTTTAAAGGTCGTTAATTAAAATTATTTTTGAAAGAAGTTCAAAGTACAGTAAGTATATCTTTTTTTTTTGATCAATATAATTTAAGTGTACTGAGAAGTTAAACTGTAGGTTCAATTGTGCCATGAGATACAAAAGGTTGCAAAGCTCTGCTCTAGATCAAGGGGAATAATCAGTTACTACCTAGAGTTGCCTACATTGCTATTTGCAGTGTCATGAAGGAAGCCTAAATCCCCTCATGAGAACCCATTTAGAAAGTTGATATCCCTTGTTCTAAGTGACACTCCCTACAAGTGACATTAATGAGAGTAACTCAAGGTTTCTAAATGAGAACCAGGTAAAAGAGATTTGTTTTTCCCTACTTCTCTCTCCTACCCCCTTTCACACCAACCCCATTTCTGAAGCTAGTGAGGAATCTTTCCTCTGACAAGCCAGAGGACTGTTTAGGGGTGCGGGGGTATAGCATCTCCCCTCCCTTCTGACTAGTGAGCCTGTGCTGCTGGGATAATAGAAGCCACCTGGTAGGGTCTGCAGTGCCAGTTGCAGGCTCCAAGTGAGTTTTCAGGTAGGCAGATGTGGGGCTGATCAGCCAGCTCTAGGCTTTGCATCTTCTCCTCCTGGGTTGTTGCCCGGCAGGACTGGTTCAAAATCAGCAGCCTGGGTCTGTGACCACTGCTGCCTACCTCTTGCTGTGGTTTTAAGTGGGTGTAGTCCGGCAGATCTACCAGGTCTGGGCAGTCAGATGCAGGCAGGTCACTAAGGCAGGAAGAAGCAAGCAGGCACAGTAGATGCAGCATTATGTCAGCATTCACTCACTCAAAATGTTTACATATTATGGGTGAGGCCCTGGGTATGTAATGGTGAGCATGACCATTGGCCCTGCTGTCACAGAGCACTTGGTGTGACAAGCACTGCTGTGCTGTGGGAACCCATAAATAGGGGCACTGTCATGGGTTGAATTGTGCCCCTAAAAGGTATGTTAAAGTCTTAATACCTGGCACCTGTGATTATGACCTTATTTGGAAATAGAGTCTTTGCAGAAGTACTCAAATTAAGATGCTCATATAATCCAATATGACAGGAGTCCTTGAAAGAAGAAGAGAAGAGACTGAGACTCAGAGATTGGAGAGATGTGCCCACAAACCAAGGAACACCAAGATTTGGCAGCAACATTAAAGCTAAGAGAAGGGGATGGGACGAATTCTCTCTAAAGTCTTCATCAAGAGTGTGGCCCTGCCAGCACCTTGATTTCAGACTTCTGGTGTCCATGACTATGAGAGAACAGATTTCTGTGCTTTAAAGTCACCCAGTTTGCATTATTTTGTTACAGTGGACCCAGAAAACTAATATAAGCACTGAGCCCACAGCAGTACATCAAGGATGGCTTCTTGGAAGAAGTGACATTTAAAGGGAGATCTAGACGGTGTTTTAATCAGGGCCTTTTTGTTTGTTAGAACAGTTAATCAAACTAAATCAAATAAAAGGGTTGCTGATGAGGGTGGAGCTTAAAAGGATACAGGGCATCTCATGGAACCCAGCATGGAAAGAGCAGCTGGATCTCACCGCACCTGAAGCCTGGCAGTAGGAAGGGCGTGGTTTTCACTGGTCAGGGATGCATGATTTCCTTCACCCTCACTTCCCTCTTTCTTTCCTGATCCTCTTTGTAGTCAGCTCCATCTTTTGCTCCCTCCCTCCCAACTGCCTTCTTCCACTTTGTATGTCTCAACGTATGCGTCACCCCACAGAGGCTTCCATAACCACACTAGGTAAGTGGCCCCTCATGACTCCATCCCACCACCCTGTTTATTTCATTTCTAATCCTTAGCAAAAGCCACAGTTACTGTATTCATTTATTTGTAAATGTGGTTTTTGTCTTTCTCATGAAAGTTGAATAGTGCTCCACTAAGAAGTCAGACTTCTACCTAAGAATAAGGAATGATGGGATCTGAATTGTGTTTTCTTTAAACCCCTGGGCTGTAGGGGAGGATAGGTCAGGGCCAGGGTGAGATCCAGCACCAACCTGGTGCAGTGCGAGTGCTCACAGACAACTGTGGTGAGCAAGTCAGCAGGCATGGGAGAAGTCCAGGCAGGAGATGATGGATGGAGAGAAGCAGGTGACTCCCCAGACACCGAGGAAGAAGAATGCAGGGGACTTGGTACCTGATGAGATGTTGGGAAGACAGAGAGGGGAGAAAGCAGGAGAGACTCCGAAGGTTTAGAATATGGCCATGGGCTGTCTGGCAGAGGAAGTGATGACAGCACACCTGAAGGTGGGTGCTTGAGATGCCCAAGGAGCAGCAGAATGAGATGTTGTGAACAGCTGTAACATCTGTAGTTGGCTGGGCTGCCTGGAGACACTGACATGGGTCTCTTTTACCTAGAAAGAGAGTAGCACACTGTGGAGGTGACTTCCAAGAGAGCTTATTTGTGTACATACAGGGAAATGAGAAAATGATCTTGGACAGAGGCCTGAGCAACATGAAGTGGTAAGGAATGAGCAGAGGAAGAGGATCCACAGAGGACACCGGGGATGGAGGAGGAGCTGAGGCTAGAGGGGGAAGAGAACCCCAAGGGAGGTCCCCAGAAGGCAAGCACAGAACTTGACAAGGAGGAACCAATCAGTGGTGTCAAATGCCATCTCCAGACCAAGTCAGATGAGACAAGGAGTATTCTCTTGAGAGTTTCAACAAGAAGGTGGTCAGTTACCTTGGCAAAAACAACTTCATTATGGGAGGTGGGGGCAAAAGTCACACTGCGATGGGAGTGCAGGCTGAACGCTGTGTGTGGGAACAGCAGCTCTTCCCAGAAACTGGGCTGGAGAGGGAAGAGGGAAGGGAATTCAGAAATGGGGGGAAGAATGAGGAATTGAGGGAGGTGGGTGCATTTGTGCCTGAGGTGGAGCAACATGAACATGTCGCAGCCCAACAGAACAGAGAGGAAGTCAGAATGTGGGAGAGGGAGAAACAAAGGCAGGCTGGCTGGGAGCCAGCAGCAGGTGGCACCCTGGAATGAGAAGGGACTGAGGAGCAGCAAGGGAGGTAGCTCTTCTGGGAAGGGTCCATGGCCCAACAGGGAGGACAGACCTATGAACAAGCAATCCCACAAAGCAGCCTCGCTTGGGGTGAAGGGCCATGAGAGCACAGAGGCTTTCATCCTTACAGCCCTACTGGACCCTCTAAATCAGTGCATCCTTCAGGGATCTGCTCAAATTCACACTCTTAGGAGATCCGCTCTGAGCTGTCTGGGAGGGACGCAGCTCCAACACCCCAGCATGCCTCGCTTCTCCTTAGAACACTTTCCTATAAATCCTGAGTTACCGAGAGTTAAGAAAACTACTCTCTTTGATCCACGGGATCTCATCATCACCTGTCTGTGTGTCATCCCTATGGTGGGCAGAATAACGGCCCCCTGAGGATGTCCATGTCCTAGTCCCAGGAGCCTGTGAGTGTGTTACCTTACACGACAGCACGGACTTTGCTGGTGTGATTAAGACAAGGATTTTGAGATGAGACACTATCCTGGGCTATGTGTAAGGCAGGCCCAGTGTAATCACAAGGCTCCTCCTACCAGTGAGGAGGAGGGTTAGAGTCAGAGAAGATGTGATGACACTGTACTGCTGGCTTCAGAGGTGACAGAAGGGTCATCTGGCTGAAACACAGGCGGCCTCTATAAGGAAAGACAGAGGCAGGGAAGCCCGTTCTCCCTCAGAGCCTCCAGAAGGAAGCTCTGAAATGATTTTGGACTTCTGACCTCCAGCACTGTGAGGTAATAAATTTGGGTTGTTTTAAGTGACTAAATTTATGGAAATTTGTTATGACAGAGATAGGAAACTAATACAACACTTACCTTGTTTGCTTTGCTTTTTGCTTTCACCCCCCAAACTGGTTTAACCCCCACTCTCACAGTGGCCTCTCCTCCAATGTACTTAATACAGAGGGTGCCAAAGCTGTATATGCATTTTAAGAAAGGGAAAACTAGGCGATGCCTGTGGCTCAAAGGAGTAGGGTGCCGGCCCCATATGCTGGAAGAAGTGGGTTCAAACCCAGCCCCAGCCTAAAACTGCAAAAAAAAAAAAAAAAAAAGGAAAAACTGTATAAAAACTGTAATAGTAAATATATGCCAATAGCATTCTTTATCTTGTATATTATTACATCCTGTATCTCTTGTAATTGCAAAAGTCAAATGTGACTTGATTATTATAATTTTAATGCAGTTTTAGATATTTAATAAGTATCTTTAAAAGTTGCAGATGCTGGCGTAGATGTGGAGAAAAGGGAAAACTTTTACATTGCTGGTGGGACTGCAAACTAATACGTTTTTGGAAGGAAGTATGGAGAATCCTCAAAGAACTCAAATTAGACCTTCCATTTGATCCTGCAATCCCATCACTAGGCATCTACCAAGAAGGAAAAAAATCATTTTGTCATAAGGCATTTGCACTAACCTGTTTATCACATCTCAATTTACAATCACCAAAATGTGAAAACAACCTAAATGCCCACCAACCCAGGAATAGATTAACAAGCTGTGGTATATGGATACCATGGAATACTGTTCAGCCATTAAAAAAGATGGAGTCTTTACAACTTTTGTATTAACCTGGATTTAGGTGGAACACATTCTTCTTAGTAAAGCATCACAAGAATGGAGAAGCAAGAATCCAATGTACTAAATTCTAATATGAAGACAATAGATGACCTAATACAAGGTGGGGTGGGGGAATGAAGGAGCGGGGAGAGGAGAGGAGGGAGGGAAAAGGAGGAGGGTGACAGTGTATGGCACACCTCTTGGGGGCAGGACATAATTATAAGAGGGACTTTACCTAACAAGTGCAATCAGTGTAATTTAAATCTTTGTACCCTTAATGAATCCCAAACAGTAAAAAAAATACCTTTAGATATGTAGGAAACAGGCAGCACTCTTTATGTGTGTTTGTTTCTAATTGACATAAATGTTGCTCTGTGTCACCTCTCACACTTCCTTTCATTTTTTTCCCCCAAAGCCAAGTTTAAAAAAAAATCCATCCCTTTTGCTATGTATGCAATCACCTATGACACAGGTTCCACCATGTGCATCAACCACTATCAGCTTAGAATGCTAAGATTTCTGCCAATATGCTGCTGCCACCAACACTGCTGGGGTGAGCATCCTCACCCATTTTCTTCTCATGGATTTATGAGAGACTTTCTCTATCTTGTATACCCAGAAGTGGGATTGTTGGCCCACTATTAAGGCACAAAATTCATTCCCTAAGTACTGCCAGGTGGATCTTCAGAATAGAGAATGTTTATGATCCCTGCAGAAGGGCATGAAAACTCCTGTTCTTCCACTTCTCCAACATTGTTAGATATTATCCAATTTCCCCAAGTTTTTCCAGTAGTATAGGTGTAAGGAGGTATGTCATTCTGTCTGAAGTTGCATTTTCCTGAGGGCCATGAGCTCCCATATCCCTTCAAACACTTCTTAGCCATCTGGAATTTTTCTTCTGTGAATTGTTTATTCCTTTCCTTTGTTAATTTCTTGATTGGCACTGGGTTGTTTATCTAAGCTTGTCGGATTGTTGATTTGGAGGAGTCTCTTATGTCTTTTTATATATCTAGTTTGTTTTGGTCACTAAAACTATTTTCTTCCTAGGTGTTATTTGTTTAATTTGCACATTGTTTTATTTATTGAACAAAAGTTGATAATTCCAATGTAGATAGATCACCCTCTTAAATTTTATGCATTTGGAGCCTTGCATACAAAATCACTGCCTATCTCCCAATCACAGATATTCTTAGATGGTCTTATTATTCTTAGTATATCTTTAGTAAAATTTTTTAGATTACCTTTTGCATCCAACAAGTATTTGCCTTTGTTATACAGTTTTACAATTTGATCCACAAAGTTTTGTTAATTTTACACTTTCCAGGATGATTTGTAAATTTGTTGCTATTGTGACTAGAAATTTATTTATAATTGCATTGGCTAGAACTTCCAGCACTATGTTGAATAGTAGTGTTAACAGTGGACATCCTTGTCTAGTTTCAGTTCTAAGTGGAAAAGCTTTCAGTTTTACTCCATTCCGTATGATATTGGCTGTGGGTTTGTTGTAGATGGCTTCAATCAGTTTAAGAAACATGCCATCTATGCCTATTTTCTTAAACATTTTGTTAGTAAATGATGCTAAATTTTGTCAAATGCTTTTTCTGCATCTATTGAGAGAATCCTGTGGTCTTTGTTTTTGCTTCTGTCCATATGGTGAATTACATTTATGAATTTGTATATGTTAAACCAATCTTGCATCCCTGGGATAAAGCCTACTTGGTCATTTTATTGTGCTTCAATATTCATTAGTGAAATTGGTTTGTAGTCTCCTTTTTAGTTAGGTTCTGTCCTGGTTTCAATATCAGGGTGATGTTTGCTTCATAGGACAAGTTAGGGAGGGTCCCTTCCTTTTCAATGTTTTGGAATATGTTCCACAAT
Source organism: Galagoides demidoff (assembly GCA_963574575.1). Classification (NCBI taxonomy): domain Eukaryota; kingdom Metazoa; phylum Chordata; class Mammalia; order Primates; family Galagidae; genus Galagoides; species Galagoides demidoff. The sequence goes on along the minus strand of CAUYQV010069052.1, from coordinate 3,516 downwards.
ATAAGGTACAAAGTCTTCTTTGAAGGTTTGGTAGAACTGTGGGGTGAAGTCGTCTGTTCCAGGCTTTTGTTGTTGTTGTTGCTGGGAGCTTTTTTATTGCTTCTTAAATTTTGGTGCTTGATATTGGTCGGTTGAAGAGATCTATTTCTTCCTGGTTAAGTCTAGTAAGGTTGTGTAATTCCAAGTATTGGTCCATTTCTTCCACATTGTTAAATTTCTGGGCATAGAGTTTTTTGTAGTAGTCAGAGATGATCTCTTGTATCTCTGTGATATCTATTTTTATTTCCTTTTTTTCTGTTTTTGATCAAGGTTATTAGACATTTTACTTTTCTTTTTCTAGTTAATCTGGCCAAAGGTTTATTGATTTTGTTTATCTTTTTGGAGAACCAACTTTTTGTTACATTAATTTTCTGAATGATTCTTTTAGTTTCAAATTTAATTTTTTCTGTTTTAATTTTGCTTATTTCTTTTCTTCTGCTAGGTTTGGAAATAGATTGCTCTTCCTTTTTTGATTTCCTTGAGATATTTCATTAGGTTGTTAATGTTCTCTCTTTCTGTTTTTTGGATATAAGCATCTAATACAACAAATTTCTCTCTTATGACTGCATTTGCAGTATCCCATAGATTTTGGTAGCTTATGGCTTCATTGTCATTATGTCTGAGGAATCTAATAATTTCCTCGACCTAACTGTCATTCAGCATGAGATTGTTTAGTTTCCATGCTTTTGTGTAGGGATGAAAATTTTGTTCAAGTTGAGTTCCACCTTTACTGTCTGTGGTCTGAAAGAATACAAGGTATAATTTCAATTCCTTAGTTTTGTTGAGGTTTTATTTGTGTCCTAGGATATGGTCATTTTGGAGTACATTCTGTGGACTGACAAGAAGAATGTATATTCATTAGCTTTCGGATGGTATGTTCTATATATGTCTATGAAGCCTAGTTGTTCTAGGGTCTTGTTTAAGTCCCTTGTTTCTTTATTTAGTTTCTGTTTAGAGGATCTATCCATTTCTGTCAGAGGGGTGTTAAAGTCCCCAGCTATTATGGTGTTGTGGGTTATCAGCTTGTTCAGACCAATTAGGGTTCATTTCATAAATCTGGGAGCTTTTAAGTTGTGTACATAAATTATGTTGTTCCCTTGACCAGTATGAAGTGATCATCTTTGTCTTTCTTAACTTTAGTTGCTTTAAATACACTTATGTCTGAAAATAAGACTGCAACTCCTCCTTTCTTCTTCTTTCCATTTGCCTGAAATATTGTTTTTCAAACCTTTACCCTGAGTCTTGTTTTGTCCTTTGTAGGTGTGTTTCCTGGAGACACCATATGGATAGCTTGTGCTTTTTTTTTTTTTTTAAATATTCCAAGAAAAGTTTGTATTCATCTCAGAAAAAACAAAGACTTTTGAAAGGCCCGTTTGCTTTATAAAACATTGAGAAAATCCCCAACAAGCTATACTAAAACAAAGCAATCAAAATGGAAGGTGCCAAATAAAGTATTGCCAACAAAGAAATACTTTAAAGTATTTGTTTACTATTACTATTGAAAATTAGGCTTTTCTCTAAATCAGGCTGTGATTTTTTTTTTAATCCAATCAGCTAGTCTGTGCTTTTTTGGTGGGGAATTAAGCCACTCACAGGTATTGAGAGAACTGATAAGTGTGGTGGAGTTCTATTCATCTTATTCTGTGAAAGTCCATTGCTTAGTTTTAATCTTTGTGCCATTGTGGAAGCTAGGCTTTGTCCTTTAATTTCTGGGTATCTACTTTGCTGGTGGTCCATTGTGAATGTTGAGTGTGGAGAATGGGTCTGAGTATTTCCTGCAAAACTAGTCTTATTGTAGCAAATTTCCTCAATACTTGCATTTCAGTAAAAGATATAATGTTTCCATCAAATCTGAAGTTGAGTTGAGCAGGATACAAAATCCTGGATGAAAATTGTTTTGTTTAAGAAAGTTAAAGGTAGATGACCACTCTCTTCTGGCTTTAAAACTTTCAGCTGAAAACTGCTATCACACTGATAGATATGCCCCTGTAGATCAATTGGTACTTATTCTTGGCTGCTTGTAGAATTTTCTCTTTTATTTTGATCTTGGCTGGGTTCATTACAATGTATCTTAGAAATGCTCTGTTTGTGTTGAGATGAGCCAGGGTTTCATGTCCCTCTAAAAGGAGTGTGTCAGAATCTTTGGTGATGCATGGGAAATTTTCAATTATGATATCCTCCAGTAGGGCTTCCATTCTTTTGGGTCATTCTTCTTCCCCTTTTGGGATACCTATAATTCATTAGTTTGAATGCTTTGTAAAGTTCCATAATTCTCTGAGTGATTGTTTTGTTTTTACTCTCTTCTTTTCTGCCTCTTTATATGCCTGTGTTAGCTCAAGAGCCTTATCCTCTAGCTCTGAGATTTTTTTTCTTCTTCATGGTTTAACCTGTTATTGATAGTTTCTACTGCATCCTTAAGTTCCCTGATTGACTCCTTTAATTCCTTAAGCTCTGATGTTTCTAATTTCATCATGTCTTTTATTCTTTTTCTTAGTTCAGTTTTTGGATTTCCTTTTGGTTATTTTCCACTTTCCCTTCAATTGCCTTCATTGTTTTTGCCATCCATATTTTAATTTTCCTTCTATCATTTCCATAAATTCTTTATAGGTGGGTTTCTCTGTGGTAGCTATCTCATGATCACTTGGGGGTGGGGTTGATATGTTCTGGTTTTTCTTGTTGCCAGGATTTTTTTGTTGGTTCCTTCTCATGTGTGCTTTCTTCTTGTTCACTTCCTTCCCCTAATTTTTCCTTTCACTTACTCCTTATTTTAAAGTTTTCTTATCTCTGTGCTTAGGTTTTGGAATACCCTTTTCTTATAGGACCAAAAGGAAGAGAAGAGTAAAGAGAAGGAAGGGAAAAATGAAAGTAAAAGATAAAAAAAGGGAATGAAATAAAAAAGTGGAAAAAAAGTGAAAAAAAAGAAGAAGAAGGATGACAACAGAAAGACAGAAGTCATAGTTATGTTTGACAGGGTACTTTGACCTATACCTGTAATTCCAGGACTCTGGGGAGCTGGGCTGAATAGGCCCCTCAAGGTCAGCAATGCCTTACCAGCCTGAGCAGAAGCAAGATCCCTCCTCCACCAAATATAGAAGCAAATCATCAGTGTGGCATGGTGAGGACCCACCAGTATGGTTCTTCCAAAGGCTAAAGCTAGAAAGATGCCCTAGACCAGGGACTCAACCCTCCTTGAGCCAAGCCAATACCATAGTGCCCCAACCCAGGCCTCAGAGCAAGGCTCTGTCCCATAAATAGAATACAGAATGAAATATAACAAAACAGATCAGAAAAAAGGAAAAAAATAACAAAAATAAAAATAAATAAAATTATATTAAATGTTAAAAAACAAGAATATCTTAGTTATTGTTTTAGAAATTATGAGGGAAAGGTGAGAAAAGTAGAAAAATCCCTACAAAAATAAAGAAAAATGGAGAGAAATAGAGAAGAAAGAAAAGGAGGCAGAAAACTGTAACAAAA
>CAUYQV010069050.1:0-20857 GCA_963574575.1 Galagoides demidoff | reverse complement strand
CTAAGAACCATACTAATACGAAAATGTTCAAAACTTTATAAAAATAGAACAACTGTGTATCTGGGAATTGCTTCAATAATTATCCAAATAGAGCCAATTTTATTTTATTTTATTTTATTTTATTTTATTTTATTTTATTTTATTTTATTTTTTGAGACGGAGCCTCAAGCTATCCCCCTGGGTAGAGTGCTATGGCATCACAGCTCATAGCAACCTCCAACTCCTGGGCTCAAGCGAGTCTCCCACCTCAGCCTCCCAAGTAGCTGGGACCACAGGCACCCTCCACAGCGCCCGGCCATTTTTTGGTTGCAGCCATCATTGTTGTTTGGCGGGCCCGGGCTGGATTCGAACCTGCCACCTTAGGTGTATGTGGCTGGCGCCTTAGCCGCTTGAGCCACAGGTGCCAAGCCAGAGCCAATTTTATTAATATCCCCATTCACTGGAATATCCCCTTAATTTTTTTAATGAAAATGCTTTTTTTTTTGGCTCGGCGCCTGTGGCTCAATCGGCTAAGGCGCCAGCCACGTACACCTAAGGTGGTGGGTTCGAATCCCCAACCCAGCCCGCCAAAACAACAATGATGGCTGCAACCAAAAAATGGCCGGGTGTTGTGATGGGCGCCTGTGGTCCCAGCTACTTGGGAGGCGGAGGCAGGAGACTCGCTTGAACCCAGGAGTTGGAGGTTGCTATGAGCTGTGATGCCATGGCACTCTACCCAGGGGGATAGCTTGAGGGTCCGTCTCAAAAAAAAAAAAAGACAGATAGAAAGAAAGAATCTTTCAACAGATAGTCCAGCTATTCCAAGGTAAGGGGGGAATCAGAAATCTCAGGGTCTGAGAACTAGGGATTTTGTCCGTGAGTTGAGTATAGTTGCGATAGCTATGATAGGTGTTAAACAAGCATCGGGTGAAAGAAAGAAGGAAGGAAGGAAGGAGGGAACGAATGAGCATGTCTGAGAACAGACTGTGTGGTGTGGGGAAAGTGCAAAGGAATGTGAAAGTCCCACAATCTTCAGTGTAGAGTGAAACCATTTAAATAAAGCTGAAAAACATGAGTCATTGATTTACAGGGTTTCTGGATATGTGGGCAGGGAAAGTGTCAGAATCAGTGTGGCAATGGCCGTACCAGCTTGAGGAAGGGTTAACGTGGGGAGGGAGGCAAGAGAATGGAACAGGAAGGAGCTTCAGTTGTCTCTGTGGTATTTCATTTCTTAAAATGTTATGCAGCAAATATGTCAAAATGTTTGGATTTGTTAAAGCGAGAGGTATGGGTATATATACATACACGTATTGTGTAATAGTTTTTTAAAAATGTATGTTTGAAACAGTCTATAATAAAAAAAAGTGTTTTTAAGTGTCAGGGATTTGGAGACAAGCTCAGGGTTAAGTCTTCACTAGTTACTAAGCTGTGTTTGGACAAGTTACTTCTTTTCTCATCTGTAACTGGCCCTCTTGGGACGTCACAGACCAGTCACCTGAACTGGACACTCACTTAAATGAACATTGAGAAATAGCTTGCCGATTTCTTTCTTTTCTAAAAACAAAAACTTTTTTGGTTGCTTTGCTCTCAAATGTAAGAGTCCAGGGTTAAAATTTCACTTGCTCTTCTCCCCCCCAGCGCACAGAGTTTAGTTTTGGCTTACCCCTGGACATAATCTGGAGGTTTGGAATTCCTTTGGAATTTGACAAGGGATGATTTAATTTATAATCTGCGGAGACAGTCTCATTCACATTTGAAGGCTTTACGACTGATGGGTCTTTGTTCTTTGGAAAGGTTCAGGTCTTGCTCTCTGGAGAGTGTCGAAAGGTACTGTTAGAACCCGCATTTATTTGTTTTCTAGTTCTGAGACCTATTGAAAAGTAGAATCCAGAATTTGTGGCAAATTTGGATCTAGCGAGGTCAATCTATTTATCTCCTTGAAAATTTCCTTTGTGAACACTATTCGCAGTTCCTGCGTTGTGGTCCCTGGTGTTCCCTCCCTTAATGGGGCTGCCCAGGGAGCCATCGCAGTGCTAGGAGGAAGCTGCGGCCCTGGAAGTTCTGGCCCCAGGGGGCCTATAGACCTAGGGCCGGCTTGAGACACCCAACAGTGGATGGAGGAGAAGAATCAGAGAATGAAAGAGGCAAAGTGTACAAATTAGGAGTTCTGAGTTTGAAGGGGGTTCTGTAATTTCCAGGTTGTGACCTCAGTCTCTATCCCCAAACCGATTTTTCTTTTTATACCCCCCCTGCCTCCCATACTTGGGAGTTAACTTGTCCTCTCTAAGATCATCACATGCAATCAGCCCCTCATTTCACCTTCTCCACCTGGCTCAGGGAAGACACACTGCAAGCCTCTAAGGGGGCCTTTGTTAGAAAGGAGTTGAAAGGCCCCCTCTGGGCATAAGAAGCTTTCAGGTGAGTCACTTGGCTAACAAATGCTTAAAGGTGAGAAGACTTGTCCTTTCTTCTTGGCTCAGACGGTGCATAGGTGATAGGTGGCATTCATCTTCCAAAGTCCTCTCCTCCCAGGACGCAGTGAGGAATGCATAGGGACCTGCTGTGGCCTCCTCTCTGCTGCCGCCTTAATGTGGACAGCTCTCCCCCATCTCCCTTCTTCACTAGTGTTCTAGCTATTTTCAGAATGGTCCCAGAAGTCCTGGACACACCCCAGCACCTTCAGAACAAAAACTCAAGACACTCCACATGGCCACTAAGCTCTGGCCCTGCTGATTCCCATTTCCTTTTCTGTCTCTCCTACTTCCTTCACCTGGAGCCATCCTGGCCTCTGCTGGAAAAGCCTTTTTTCCTCTTCAGAAAAATTACTTTTGTAGGGCTCATGAAAATCTATCAGATTATTAAAGTTTCTTTCTTTTCTTTTTTTTTTTTTGCAGTTTTTTTGGCTGGGGCTGGGCTTGAACCCACCACTCCCTGCAAAGGGGGCCAGTGCCCTACTTGCCCCTTCCTTTTTTTTTTTTTTTTTTAAATAAAGGAAGATTCTCAGGAAGGAGAAAGTACCTAGGGAATAAAAAAGTGACAATGTGGCCCGGTTGGTACCGTTATCCCTTCCCACAGTTGGAAGAATGGACTGCCCCACTGTGTTTCTGATTTCTAAGCCTTTGCACCCCCAGCCCGGTGGTAGGCACTGGGGGCTGACTCAGTCACTGCTTGCTAAGTGGATTAATACACAAGTAAACGATCGGCCTGGGGCCAGGCCCTTGCCTCTCTGAGTCCCCATTTCTTCATCTGTACAGCAAAGTTGCAGCTTCCTAGGGCTGCTATGAGGATGAAGTGTAAGGGGGAAAATGCATCAGGCCAAGGCGTCACAAGCCTTTCCCCAGGTCGAGCAGGATGTGGGTTGAGGAGGGGAGGGCCAGAGGTTGTTAAAAATGGCTGCAGGTGACTTTGGTCCTTCTCTTTTGGTAAGAAACAAAATTATCATATTTATACACATAGAGAACTGGAAGGACTGACCCCTGCTCCCCTCCAAAGTGTCTCTCATAGTGGTTAACCCAGCATGGCCTCCCTGTGTAATTACCAACTCAACTGGAATGAAGTACAAGGCCCCTAAGCCCCTCAGGAACTGGCTCTTTTCACTTTAGCTTGTTTTTTTGTTTTGTTCTGTTTGAGCCACAAAAGTATGTGAAGGCCAGGTCTGCGTCTCACTTTTCCTTTGTGTTCTTGGGCCCCGTACAAGTGAAGGACATACAAATGAAGGATGGCAGGGCCGCAGGAGAGAGAGCAGAGAAGCGGGGCAGTTTACTCAAGGCGATGTCTCTCGAAGGGCACGGTGGGGCGGAGGAAGAGACCCGACATCTCTCTGACAGTGCCCTCGAGGCACGTAAGAAATCTTAGTTCTTAACCCCCTCATCATAAACATTTCAGGGGACAGGTTTCCAGTGTTCCAAGTAATATTTCCCATGGCTCCCGAAGGGCTGGAATGGTTTCCCTTTCACAAGCTGTGGGTGCCTGTTTAGTCACAGACGGTATCATCTTGTCTGTCTCCTTCACTGCAGCGTGTCCAGCTCTACAAGCATGCTGCCGCACAGTGGGTGGCGAGTGAGCGGATGAGTCTGTTAACGGTGATTGCCGGGTGAGAACAAAACCCACCTCTAGATAATGGGACCCTCCACGGCCTCTTCCACCCTGTCATTTGGATGGCTGGGCATCGCCTTTGTTGTGGGCGACCAACCACAGGCAAAGCGAGCACCTGCTCCTCCAGCCCGTCCTCGCAGAAGGATCCCAGGCTGCGGCGCCCCTAGCTCCTCTCCGGGTCCCTTCTCTCCGCTTCCTGGGAGTAATGGGTCCGGGGGCGCCCCGGGGCCCTCAGCCAGGGTCCGCCCAGCGCCTCCCGGCTATCTCCAGGTGCCCGATACCCCGCCCGGGACCAGCATTCTTCTCCTCCCCGGGCCAGGCGCGGGGTCTTAGGTTGCATCAAGGGCCTTGTCAGGCACCCCTAACCCTACGGGGACAGGAGCCTCACAGTCCCGGACGCACACGCCCTCTCTTCCCGGCTTCCATTTAGAGCCACTCTCGCCCCGCAGGGTCAGGGCCCGGCGCTGCACGCCCCCTCTCCAGGGCCTGAGTCGCTGCGGCCTCCGCCCTCACCCTTGGCCAGCTCCGGGGAGCCTCGCCGGTCCACTCCTCCCATGAGAAGCCCGAGCTCCCAGCGGTCCCGGGCGGCTCCCGCGGGAGGGGGCGCGGCCGCCCCCGCGGCTCCACCCTCTCGGCGGGGCCGCAGCCATCTGGGGCCCCTGCCAGTCGCGTCCGCTCCGGGGCCCGCGCGGAGCTCGCGACCCGCTCATGCGGGAGGAGGCAGCCCCGGCAGGGACCCCGGCCTTCCCATCGGGCGCTCCCCTGCCTGCGCCGGTGCTGGGAGCCGGGCGCTGAGGTGCCCCGAGGGGGCGGTGGCCGAGAGCGGAGCCTGGCTGGAAACGCTTCGCAGCGGGCGAACCTCGCCACTTCGGTGACCCTTCGGGAGTCGGGACCGGAGCCCCGGAGGCGGTGGTGCAGACCCGCGAGGGCGGCGAGGTCCATGCTCCCAGCGTCCGAAGCGGGCGCGGGCTGCTGAGCCTTGGCTGGGCTCGTCGCCTCCCGCTTTTCCCCCCAGCCCCCCGCGAGCTGGCAGGAGGAAATAGCGTGCGGCCCCTTTAAATTTACCCAGGAGCCCTTAAAGGAGCCCCAGGGGCCCCAGACAGGAATCCCCACCCCGGTCCAGCCCGCGCCGCCGAGCGAGCAGCTTGCCGTCCGTGCGGCCGGCTACCCAGTGCATGCGCCCCGCGCCCCGGAGCCTCGCTCACCGAGCGCCCCGCGCGGGCTGCCGCTGGCACCGCGGCCCCGCGCCCCGCCGCCCCGGGGCCCCGCTCCGCAGCGCAGCGCATGGAGCCCGGCGGGGACCACCGGAGCCGGAGCAGCGGCGGCCGGGGCGGCCCCGGGCCAGCAGTAGCCTCGGCACGGAGCCGACGGCTGCCGCCCGCCGGATCGAGCAGCAGCGCAGAGCCGGAGGACGACGAAGGAGGTAAGACCTGAGACCGGTGGCCCGGCGGGGGCCCCGGTGTGGGGGAGGGGAGGGCTGCGGCTCGGGGCCCCTCTCCGCCGCCGAACAAAGGGGGGGACGCGGGCCGGGTAGCCGGGGGCGCCACCTGGTGGGCGCGGATTGCCGCTGCAGGGCCAGCAGGGGAGCCCCCCGCCCAGCTCCCAGTGTCCGCCCGGCCCCGGGGGCTCGGGCGGCTCCTCTATTCCTTAAAAGGCTCTGTGCGCCCAGCATTGGGGGCCAGGTCGGAGGGGCCCAAAGGTCAAGGCGCAGCAGGGTCCCAAGCTGATGGACTGGCAGCCCCCGCCCCTTTCTCTTTCATATTCCCAAGTGGTCTCCCTTATCCTGCTGTCTTAAAAGTCTGTCCATATCCTGGGTCCCCTTCGGGTGCCTTTCCCCAGCGGAGCTCAGCTCAGCTCAGCTCAGCTCAGCTCGGAACTCCGCTATTTGAAATCCGGATCCCTTTCTTGTCTTGTGGCCTCGTTAAAGACAGGCACCCTCTTTTTCTCTGCGTTTTCCCTAGGAAAGTGCATAGCTTGTGCCTCGGGGGCCCATCATCACCTTCCCCCATTGCGGGCAGTTTTTAGAGGGATGGGTTCGCCCATAACCCGCTCCAGCCCGGGCATTATCTCTTTTCTAAAAAAAATTTTTTTGCCCTAATTTGTCAACTCGAGCGGAACCATCCCCAGTTCGCTCTGCAAAGAGTCCATTTCCCTGTTGCAGGGTCAACGCCTTAAGACCAGAGAAGGTTCCGTCCGGGCTCAGGAGACTGCCCTAATCTCAGGACTCCCCTCCCTGTCCCTCCCCTCCCAGAATCTCCCCAGCCCCTTTTGTTTTTAAAGAACTTCAGCTCCTCCCCCTTTTTCGGCTCTTAAAGGGCCAACCTAGCTCAGACTAGCCTGGATCCGGCGCTGGAAGGATGCTCTGAGACCAGCTAGCTATCCAGTGCCTTTGCAGACAAAGAAGCTCAGGCCCAGAGGGCAGACAGGACTTGTCACAGGCCACAGAGCAAGTTAACAGTAAAGCAAGGACTCCAACCCAGATCTATGGCTCTGAAGCCAATAGATTCTATGGATCTACTTAAAAAAATAAAAACTGAAACAAACAAAAAACCCTCACAGCATTGATAGGAGCCCTCTCTGATCTTGTCTTTTGTTTCTGTTACCCTGGGATTGTCCACTGGGAGAATGACCAGAACCTGCCTGTGTAGCTTATGTGCCCAGGAGACCATTTTCTAAATAAAAGGAGTCAAGACTGTAGGAGGAGTGGGGGACTGCTCTGGGTATCTTCCTGGCAAAGGAAATGCCACTGGGTTAGTTGGGCCTCTCCAGTCCCTGCTCTTCTGACTGCTGGGCATGGGCAGTGGCTGACCCCCTGCCAGAGCAAAAATTAAATCCCCAGAAAGACTTAATAGACTACAGTGGGTGGTGGCTACTCCCTGCTGCAGTGTCATCAGTAGCCACTCTGGTGGCCCTCCTGACATCCGTTTTCAGGGTCAGTGGCTCCCCTAGACTCTAGGGGAAGTCTTGGTCTAAGAAGCTTCTTCCTCTGGAGGTGCTGACAGCTTTGTCTTGGGGATTCCTCTGGTGTGGGAGCCTGTATTTGGGGAACTGATAATGCTTAGCTCTTCCTAAAATGGGACTCTCAAGAGGCTGTGTTTGAGGCATTATTGGAGAAAGGGTGAAGACTTTGGGTGTGGCCCTCCTTCCTGGGGCCCCAGATGGGTGGGTCCTGTGTGTAGCCCTGGATGCAGACAGATGCCCCCTTTGTTCCTCTCAGCCCTCTGCCTGCTGCTACTCTCCTGGCTTTATCCCTGCAGCTCCCGTCCAAAAAGGGCACCTTACAGAGCTGGCTGCTTCTTTGGCTCTCACCTAATTTTTTAAAGTGTTAGAGCTAGTTTGCCCAGTGCCCTGCATCCTTTTGTTCTTGATCCTTTCTTAAAGAGTCCTTGCTCTTTGTAAAGGGCCAATGTTTTGGCTCCCTGCTTCTCCTACATCCTTTTTCCTGCCCCTGAACACCCCCACCCTCACCTCCCTTTCTTGGGCTTCAAAATCAAAGCCCTGACTTCTTTCCCTGGAAATCAGAGATTGAAAACTGTCTCCCTTTCACCTTCTTCAGGGCAAGATCTTCAGCTGGAAGGGGGTGCCTTGGGGTCCTGGGGGAATGCCCCCCTGCCCTCCTCCAGGGCCAGGGGACCAGCATCTTCAGGCAGGAAATACTCAGACCACTGTGAGGCCCGGGCCTCAAGACCTGGAAAAAGCCGCATCCCTGGCCGTGACCACCGGCGCTACTACCATGACCACTGGCGGCTGGAGTACCTGATGGACTTCAACCCTGCACGGCATGGCATGGTGTGCATGGTGTGTGGCAGCTCCCTGGCTACTCTCAAGCTCAGCACCATCAAGCGACACATCCGCCAAAAGCACCCCTATTCCCTGCACTGGAGTCCCCGGGAGAAAGAAGTCATCAGCAACAGCTGGGACGCTCACCTGGGGCTGGGGACCTGCGGAGAGGCTGAGGGCCTGGGGGTCCAGGGGACTGAGGAGGAGGAGGAGGAGGAAGAAGAAGAGGAGGAGGAAGGGGCCAGCCTCCCAGCTTGCCCTCCTAAGGGCCCAGGTAATACAGGTCATGGAGAGGCAGGGGCCCAGGTGGTCAGTGGGTCACATGGGGACAACTTCTCTGCCAACTAGCTGGTCTCCTTGAGGTTACTGCTCCTTCTCTGGGTGTGGTCTGTTTATAGGGGAGGACACTGGGGTGGGGCGGGGGGTGGTGGGGCTCTGACATTCCTGGCAGTGTTGTCATTTTGTGCTCTGTGCAGGATTAATAAGAGTAAAGGTTGAGGGACAGGCCTGGGAAGGCCAGGAGTGAGGAGGCCAGGCTGGGTTGCTGAAGGCTTGGGAGGGTGCTGGAAAGGTGCAGCTCATCAGCCAGTGGGGCAGGGGTTAGATCCTGTTTCTGGGGGAGGAAAAGAGGGGGTTAGAGTGTCTGCAGGAGGATTTAGAGAGCTGGAGGTCAGATGTGAAGGGAGAGGAAGAGAAGGGCAAAGGTTAGGTCTGGGGCCTCTGAGTCTGAGAAGCAAGTGAGAGAGAGGCTTGTGAAGGACCTGGCTGTGGCAGGGGGCTCCCTGAGAGGGCAGTGTCTCAGTTCCTTCCCTCCAACCCTTTCAGGCAAAGCCCCAGCTGGTGGGGGCTGCCAGCGCCAGCGACGAGGGGGCCCAGTGGCACCCCGGTCTCGGCGTCTGCGCCTCTCAGCTTCCCGGAGGGCCGGGGGCAGCAGGGGGCTGGGGGCCCGGCGCCTGGAGAGGAGGCTGAAGGAGTCCCTGCAGAACTGGTTCCGGGCCGAGTGTCTCATGGACTATGACCCGCGGGGGAACCGGCTGGTGTGCATGGCCTGTGGCCGGGCATTGCCCAGCCTGCACCTGGACGACATCCGCGCCCATGTGCTGGAGGTGCACCCCAGCTCCCTGGGGCTCAGCGGTCCCCAGCGCAGTGCCCTGCTGCAGGCCTGGGGTGGCCAGCCTGCAGCTTCGCTGTCTGAACTCACCCATTCCCCACCAGGTGCGAGGCCCATCCTAGGCTGAGGCCCTGTCACGTTAGAGCTGCAAGGGGTCTGTGGCCAAAACTGGGAGGCAGGAACTTCTGGCTGAGGGCCAGGAACTCACTCCCACTCCTTGCACATACACGACAAGGCCTCTAGCTTGGGGCTGGGGTGAGGAGCAAGGATGGACCCCTCTGCGTGGGTAAGGGCAACCCAGTCAGTGGGCTGAGCCCTTCTCCCTCACCCCTTCCCCAACAGACGATGACCTCGTCCCCCAGGACCTGACCAGAAAGAGGAGCCGGGATTCGCCCCCGGCTGCTGGATCCTCCTCCTCTCAGGATCTCAGCCCCCCAGACGTAAAGGAAGAGGCTGGCTGGGTCCCTCAGAGGCCCAGGCCCGCAGAGGAGGAGGAGCTGGAGGAGGGCGAGGGCGAGAGGGTGGGGGTCCCGGGCAGGTTGCCACCGGGCCTCAGCCACCGCCGCCACTACCAGGAGCGCTGGCGGCTGGAGTACCTCATGGAGCTGGGCGGCGGCCGACGCGGCCTGGTGTGCATGGTGTGCGGGGGCTCGCTGGCCTCGCTCAAGATGAGCACCATCAAGCGGCACATCCGCCAGCGCCACCCGGGCTCCACGCGCCTCGGCGGGCTGGTCAAGGCCCTCATCGCCCAGGAGTGGAGCGAGAAGGCCGCCCATCTGCTAGCACTGAGCCTGCCCTGCCCAGAGTCTCCTCGGGGCCCTGCCGCCCCCAGCACAGCCGCAGCCTCCGAGGAGGGGGGAGGGGACGAGGAGGAGCCAGAGGAGGAGGAGTGGTGGGGTGAGCTGGTGCGGGTCAGAGCAGGTGGAGAGGGAGAGCGGGCAGGGCCCTAGTCAGGCAGGGAGAGAGGGCTGGGCGCTGCTGGGATAGAAGGGAGAATTGGGGTATGGGTCGCAGGGCGAAGGTGGGGGGATCACGGAGGTGGGACAACGGGGCATGGCCTGTTCCCCTCCCACACCAGTTCCAGCGCCGCTTTTTCTCCTTCGTTCACTAGGCGACATCCCGCTCTCCACTGGGGCTCCGTTGGAGCGGCCCGCCGAGGAAGAGGACGAAGAGGACAGCCAGGAGCCGGGGGGACTCCTCTTGCCGCTGCCACCGCCGCCACCTCCCCCTCCACCGCCGCCCCGAAGCCGGGAGCAGCGGCGGAACTACCAGCCTCGCTGGCGGGGCGAGTACCTGATGGACTACGACGGTAGTCGGCGCGGCCTGGTGTGCATGGTGTGCGGGGGCGCGCTGGCCACGCTCAAGGTGAGCACCATCAAGCGGCACATCCTGCAGGTGCACCCCTTTTCCATGGATTTCACGCCCGAGGAGCGCCAGACCATCCTGGAGGCCTACGAGGAGGCGGCGCTGCGCTGCTATGGCCACGAGGGCTTCGGGCCGCCGGCTCCGGCCCCGCGCGACGGCGGCGCGGACCTCAAGTCAGGCGCCGTGTGCCGGGCGTAGCGGACTCGCGGGCCGCGTGCCCTGTGCGCTGCCCGGCCCTCGGGCTGGGATCCCCTGGAGCCTGTTGCGAGCGTCCTGGCCGCTACGGCGCCCCCCGCTGGCCGGGCCGGGCCGGGCGGGTTAGGCTGGGCCAGGCCAGGCCAGGCCAGGCCGAGACGGGAGCTTCGGTGCTTGGGCGCTTACGTCCCCAAAGTCGTCGGTGCCCCGAGCGAGGCGTACTTTGCCTGGGCCCCGGAGCTTCGGCCCTCTCTAAATTGGGCCCCACGTTTTCCGAGAAGCCAAAGCGGCCTCCACGTGTGAGCACGGAGCGCTCCCGCGCTGGGCGGGGACGGGAACGTTGTCAATCAGTATTAAGGCCGAGGGAGGGGCTCAGGGAGGGCAGGAAGGACGTACGGGCCCGCTCCCTGGCCGGGGGCCCGGCTCTCGGCAGGCTCGGCTCCCGGCTCGGGAGCTGTTGGCTGCCCTCTCCTAATTGGTATTCTCGGCCTCTCGGAGGCCCCGACTGCGGACGGGGGCCTTCTGTGGGAGGCGGGGCCGCGGGCCTCGGGCCGGAGGCGGGGCGATGCGCTGGGGGCCTGGGCGGAGAGGGACCTGGCTGGGCCAGCAGAGCCAGAGCGCCCCGCGGTCCCACCCTCCCGAGTTGCAGCCACCCCCTCCTGGACGGAGGTCGGGTGAAGGGATTAGCACTTTTTTCCTTTGCTCCTCCTGCCCTCAGGAACTCTGTCTACCCCTAAGCTCAGTTGGGCGCTCTGGGTCCAGCACCGGGTCTGTCCGAGTCCGGGACACTGGCGGTCCCGGCTCGGGGCGTTCCCTCCCCGCCGCATCCCTGTTCTCCTTTGTGGGGGATGTGCTACCCATTCTCAGCCCCCAGAGCCCGGGGCCGGGCCTCGGCCCCCCTTGCTCTTCCCCGCAGCAGCACCAGGCCTTGTGAGGCGGGGAAGGGGCCCTGCGATCTCCCAGGCAGGTCCGAGAGGGATGTATAGATTTATTCTCCTGTGGAGAACTGCTGGCCCTGAGATCAGGCCCTTTTTGCTCTTTGTAGTTTATTTTGAAACTGTATTTAATGCTTTTATATGAAGGGGTGGGGGGCGGGAAGAGCTGACCCTATCACCCTATGTGCAAATGTCTTATTTATTATGCGTTTGTCAGAGATAAGCTGTAAGGTGTTGGAGGAAGGACTTAAAGGAAGGAGGGAGGACAGAGGCGGGTGGGACCCCAGTAAGCTATGCTGATGTGATATCTGCTCTGCACAGAGAGGCCACTGCAGACACAGGTTCCTCGGCCCCGGAGTCAGGGTTGGCAGGTCAGCTGTGGGACTTGAGGGTTGGGTCTGGAGGGAAAGGAGCCCTGGCAGCAGGGGCCAGGGGCTGCCTTTGTGGATGGGAAAGCAGAGGCACAGCTGAAGCCTGGCTTCTCATCCCTGCACCCCAGGCCAGAGCCCAAGGTTCGGGTGCCACAGGCCCACTCCTCTTGACTCTTCCTGGTTGGGAGTTGGATTTTATACCACGTATTTTATAGCATTTTTATATAATTCAAGATTGTCAGAGTTGGAAGGGAAAGCTTTCACACAACCAGGTAGGAACAAAACAAGAACTAGAATAATAATACCAACTCTCGAATCAGTCTATTTTGCACTACACCACACTGCCTCCCAATCCCTGGTAAATTACTACAGTTTCTTTTCATTGCTATGCTGCCAAGGGATGACATGTGCTGGTTAGTGCAGCTATGCCTCCGCGGGTCTCAAAGACCTGCACGCTTGCTTGGGATGAGTATGCTGAGCTCTGTAAGGCAGCTCTTGGCATAGGCCTGGGCTGGAGGGTGCAGGCGGCAGCCTTTCCTCTCCTGAGAACTCCAGAGATGGGGCTGACTACTGCCTGGTCCAAGGCCTCCCTAGCAGGGAGCAGGGCTCAGTGGCTTTGGGTTCTTTGTTGCTGAGGCCAGCAGGAATTCAGAAAGATCCTGAATGGGCTGTCAGACAACCGAAAAGTGAATTACAGTGCATTTCGACCTCCATATTTTTTGATACAGTATTACACGCTTGCGAGCAGGTTTTGGGTGGCACCAGGCTGAGCACTGCCACTCTTCTACGTCCCTTCATGCATATTGTTTTCAGATCCGGAGTGAATATTCTTTTTCTACTTTGCCTGCTCAAAAACAGTAGGCAGGCAAATTGGGACAGCTAATTCTAATCATCCAAGCCCATGGCCAAAATTCAGGTAAGCCAGGGCAGTGATTAGGAATGGTTTTTCCCCATCTGAAGGCAAGGACAGGCCTCAGCAGGACAGAGTGGCTGTCTTCCCTGAGACAGCCCCAAAGCATGACAGTGGTTCTTCAAAGTGTGACCCCCAGACCAGCTTAGGAATGTGATAGAAATATTCTTGCCTCTCCCCAGCCATCCAGTCTGATAAGTGCTTCAGTGACACTGATGCAGCTCAAGTAATGTGCACCAGTGACCTGGAAGTGCTGCTGCAGTTACAGGTCAGAGGCAGGGTTAGCTGGTCCTCGTCCCTACGTGTGCCTCTTTGGCTTGGGATTCTGACATGAACAGGTGAAGTTTCTTCATATTTTTTTTTTGGTTAATGGTATGCTTGCTATTATGGCCAATATGTAAATGTTACTCTGAACACATATTTATATACCATGTTACTTAGTGACATTATTCGAACTTTTGTATGCGTATTTGTGAAGTTGTTTGCATCAGTCATTTAAAGAATATTTCAGCCTAAGTTACCTAAGAGGTATGTTGAATTAATTTTTAAGAATCAGCTTAAGGGTCATAGCAGCTTTAGTTTAGGGCAAGAGCTAATTTCAGCAATGACCTGATGTATTTAGTTCCCATTTTCCATGACAGACTCCCAGTTTAAGTGCATCATGGCTGTGAGCGATCCACAGGTTGCTTCATGTGGCAAGCAGGGAACATTCCCAGAGGACAGCAGGTGCCTCTGGTCCTTTCCACTCCTCATTTTTCTTAGAAGGTCATCCCTTTAAGGGTCTCTTATTTTCTTTCAGAAAGCAAATGCACAGGTGGAAATTCCATAATCTTGGAAATCCTTACCAGGATCAACTATTAATTACTTTTTAAAGCCCCCAAAGTGAGGATAGGGGAGTGGAAGCCTTGTTTGGATCTTACTTTCCTCAAACTGTGTATAAAGAATAAAGTTAGCAGAACGACACCAGTCACTGTGTTGTGTTTTTTTTTTTATTAATACCACATCAACTTGCAGGTTTACAGGAACCAATAGTCAAGCTCCTTAGGTGCTACTGTATTTTTATGTTGCACGCACAGACACGCACACAGTTTCATTAGTAATTTTTTCACCTATAGATTTTTCAAAAAAAAAAAAAATTCCTGTGTGGCACAAAGATCTCTCCAATTATCTAAACACAGCAGCAACAAAAGAAAAGAGCCAGATGTGGAGGCTTCCAGTGCAGAGAGAGGTCCTTTGGAGGGGAAGCCCAAAAAAAGACAGATCAGTGCATTGACTTCTGGGAGGGCAAAGGGCGACAGAGAATGCATTTCCTACTATGACATATAATCAGTTAAAAAAAAAAAAATTCAGAAGGGGGTTAAGAAAATACAGTAAGATAAAGGTACCTTTTCCCCATCTAAATACCTAAGTAATTTTCAAAAAAAAGTGGAAAGAACATTTCCTCCCACCACTTTCTACAGCACAGTACTCTAGGACAAGCCTTCCTTTAAACTCAGTGCAGGTTCTTTCACGTTTGCTGCATTTTCATGTTGAAGGGGAGGAAGAAACAACTTCAAATGGGAATCAAAGCTTCCCAGTTGCCCTCCACTTGCTTGCTGTCCGTGTTAAGTTCTCCTGCCTTTTAATTGTATCATCAACAAACAAGATCTGGCTGTGCCTGCCCACCCTCACCTAAAACTTCTTGGAAAACGTCTCCAAAGCAGTACCCTGGACCAACAGTAAGACCTTTTGCAAGAAAGAGCCCTCAAAATACCCATTAAGCTAGCCTCAAAGCAGTTAAAACTCTGCATGAACCACAAAAAACACTTCCCTATGCTAATTTGTGGTCTTAACCACAGACACACACAATCTCTCAAGCCAGTTTGGCTTTGGTCCTTAGGCTAAAATGATGAACACAGGCTAAAGATGCAGAATATGAAAATGAAGCTGCAGGGAAAAGATCAAGATAAAGGCTTTTTGTGTTTCCATACTTCACTTCTTGAAAACCCCCCCACCCCCGCACAGGCTGAGATAGGATTACAATAACTCAATAACTGAGGAGCCCACATGCAGATTATTTTTTCTCTAACAAGTTTACAGCAGTGTACAGCAGTTACAGACATTTATTCATAATAAGAAAAGTACAACCATATTTATTAAACTTGAGGTGAGGTGGAGAGGGGAGGAAAGCACATTCGGGAATGAGTTCTCAAACTAATGCTCAGAACTGGTGTCCAAGAGAAATGACACAGAAACCACCTTCCCAAATGGTGGAGCTTTCCTTCCCTAGGTGGAGTGAGGGACACCACAGTGCTACCATGACTCCCCCTCTGGTTCCACTTTCTGCTTCAGTTCTTTTGTAATCAGATGGCATTCTGGGAATCAGGAATTATCACTATCATCTATAAGTTAATCATAGAGTTGGAAGTTATATCATTAAAATGAAGAGGAATATTAGGAGTAGCTGCTCACATCATCTTGGGGCAGAAGATGAGATCTGAGGGTTGCAAAAAACCCAAGGAAGGAATCACACTCCTGTCCCCAAATAATTTCTTCATAAGTTAATCATTATTTCTTAACTTAAAAACAAGGGCAAAACTATAATGGGAAGCTGAGTAAGACCAGTCCTGAAAATTGAATAGAAGGACCCAAGAGATGGTGTTCTATCTTTCGCTTTCTCTTCTACCTCCAATCTTTCCCTTTTCAAGCTATAGGTAAAAGCTCCACCACCATTAAGGTATCTTATGAATTTCATTCTTTCTTTATTCTTTCGGGTTCTAAGTTCTCTTTTTAGCCTAACAATTCTTGTGCTTGATATTGAGGGCTGAGGGAAAGGAGGGGGAGAAAACACCAAATTTAAAAAAAAAAAAAAAGCTTGGAATGCAGGCTCAAGCTGACACCGAGCACGTTCCTTCATAGTACAAGTAACAACGCTATAACTATTAAATGGTGTTTTAGTAACTGTTGGATTTCTGGCTTCCAGATGCTTATTCTGCCTTTTTTTTGGCGATTCCAGGGAGTTTTGCTTGGATCCTATTGAGGAAAGAAAAAAATGAAGATGAAAGCATAAACATTTGCTTTTAGGTTTTTATTTTAATAGTGATGCTAGAAGACAGTCCTAGACTTGCTGAAGCAAAGTGAAAGACATTCTGTCATTTCACATGGGGATGGAAGAAAAGAGGCAAGGTCTGAGTCTAGCCTGGATGAGCCTGCAGGAGCCACAAAGATCTGCCACCATGCCTACGTCTTTCACTGCCAGAACCTCCTAGGTCCTTTACTGGAGTTCCAGAGAAGGAGGGTATTGGGCATGATGCCTGCTGACTATGCTCTACGCACGGCAGTGCAAGAGCCCATTTCTCTGGCTCTGTGAGGTACAGGTAAAGGAATGCCAGGTCACCCATTAGTGCCACAAAAGGAACCATAAGCACCATGAAAACTGAGGACATGGGTCATCAGTTCCTGGTTCTCATGACTACAGAAGTTGGCAAGACTTTCTAGTCTTTACCAGGACACCAAAGCTGCCATTTATTCTAGCAAAGGTGTTCTGAAATCATTAAAGCTACCCATCACTGTGGCCAATCATTCCCCTAAACAACTGTCAAGGCTACCCTCCACAAGTGTCACATCCCATAGCAGGTGACCCAAGTCAGCTAACAATGGTAATCAAGACATCAGATCTGAAGCTGTACTATGACCATCTTTCACCAATCAGGAGTAAACAACGACGATATACAGCAAACCTCCATAGTTGACCTAATTTTCATAGACCAGACATGTAGCACATGCATATGTACATATCAGCACAGTAGCCCTAGTTCCTTATGCTGACCAATTTGTTCCAGAGGTTCTACTGTATATATTCCTGCTAACTATCTCATTTGGTTTTAGCACCAGTATATACCTAAAGAAGCAAAAACAGCAGGTGAAGATGTTGGCATGAAGCCAGACCTATCTGGATGTTTATATTTGTAGTTCCCTCTTATTTTAACTTTATTTCTTTTGTTGTAACAGGATCTTGCTATTTTGTTCAGGCTGGTCTCAAACTTCTGGCCTAAAGCAATCTTCCGAAGTGCTTACAGACATGGGGTTACAGACATGAGTCACTGCACTTGGCCTTAACCAAGATTCTTATCAGGGTGAAAATTACTTTCTTTGGCATTAGAATTTTATGCAGGGGACTAAAGATAACTGGGGAGAAAGCACATGTCATGATGAAATGGTCCCTAAATGTACTTACTTTTCAATAATTGACTTGGTCTGATCCCGGGCAATGCCAACATAGTGATCAATCTGGGTCTTTAAGGAAGAAAAGTAGATTCAGTTGTGGCAACTCAAAGAGTAACAATTTTCCTGAGGGCACTATTCTTTCATCCAGTTTGACCCATTTTAAAAAATCACTATTGGGTGGCACCTGTGGCTTAGTGCATAGGGCGCTGGCCCTATATACTGAGGGTGGTGGGTTCAAACCTGGCCCCGGCCAAACTGCAACAACAACAAAAAAAAATAGCTGGGCATTGTGGTGGGCGCCTATAGTCCCAGCTACTTGGGAGGTGGAGGCAAGAGAATTGCCTAAGCCCAGGAGTTGGAGATTGCTGTGAACGGTGTGATGTCACAGCACTCTACTGAGGGTGATAAAGTAAAACTCTGTCTCTACATAAAATAAACAAGTAATCACTATTGACTAGTCTAGAAAATGAAAATAATGTCCAATTTTTAAAAGTATTTGAAAAATTTCTGGTTTTAGACTCCACATTATGTCCTAAGTGTCCCACATTTTCTTTTTTTTTTTTTTTTTTAGACAGAGCCTCAAGCTGTTGCCCTGGGTAGAGTACTATGGCATCATAGCTCATCCAGCTATTTTTTGGTTGCAGCCATCGTTGTTGTTTGGTGGGCCCAGGCTGGATTTGAATCCACTGGCTCAGGTTTATGTGGCTTGTGCCTTAGCCGCTTGAGCCACAGGTGCCGAGCCCCCACATTTTCTTAAAGAAAATATCACATGGCCCGGTGCCTGTGGCTCAAGTGGCTAAGGCACCAGCCACATACACCTAATGTGGCAGGTTCGAATCCAGCCCATGCCTACCAAAATAACAATGACCGCTGCAACCAAAAAAAAAAAAAAAAAAATAGCCGGGCACTGTGTCAGGCACCTGTGGTCCCAGCTACTTGGAGACTGAGGCAGGAGACTTGCTTTAGCCCAAGGGCTGGAGGTTGCTGTGAGCTGTGATGCCACAGCACTCTACCCAGGGGGATAGCTTGAGGCTCTGTCTCAAAAAAAAAAAAAAAAAAAGAAAATATCACGTGTCTTTTGCAGAAGTTTTATTTGGTGGATATTTCCTTTAGAGACACTGAGTATAGTGTTTTCTGAATACTACAAACTGTGTCTTATCTCTATTCTGTAGTCATCAATGTATTATGTCTCCTGGGACAGACTAATTCATTTAATACCAAAACCCAAAAAGTCCGTTGCTAGATGACTTCATCCATGAAGAGTAACCCCCAGCATCCAGCGTACTTGGTACATCATCCCACAATGTAATCATCTGCACATTGATGGATTCCCTCAATAGCCTACAGTTTAAGTCTTGTTTTAGATAGCTTTTATTCATTTAAGCATTTTTCAACTTTTCAAAGTAAGCATTTTTGATAGATAATGCAGCCATGTGATAAAAACTCAAAAGGCACACAACAAAATATTATATTAAAAAAGTAAGCCTCTTTCCGACTCAGGTCTCTCTTACATTCTAGATTCTTTCCTTGGAGGAAATCATTGTTATTAGTTTCTTATAAGTACTTGACTTACCTGTAAGAAACTTAGGACTGGTTTTTAAAGACTACTCTGAACTTTCAAAGTCTCAAAAATGAACTAAAACTAGTCATACATCAACTGGTACATTTGATTCGGAACAGACAAATGCTTACCTTATACTTCTCATAGACAATTGGGACACTGAAAATGAGTAGTTCAGCTGTAAGACAGAATCAGACATGGCAAGTATAAATGTGAGATAGTCTCAAAGTGTCAAGACTCAAAGTAATGCATATATTTTTTCCTCATGAAATGCAGGGAAAACAGATCTTCCTCAATATATGAAATCCTAACTAGAGATCCCAATTAAGGACAGTTAGATATACAAGGCTAATGTAGGACTGTGTTTGAAAAAAAAAGGCTCAGCGCCTGTGGCTCAAGTGGCTAAGGCACCCGCCATATACACTTGAGCTGGTGGGTTCAAATCCAGCCCGGCCGGCCAAACAACAATGATGGCTGCAACCAAAAAGCCAGGCGTTGTGGCGGGTGCCTGTAGTCCTAGCTACTTGGGAGGTGGAGGCAGGAGAACTGCTTGAGCCCACGAGTTGGAGATTGCTGTGAGCTGTGATGCCATGGCACTCTACCCAGGGCGTCAGCTTAAGGCTCTGTCTAAAAAAAAAGAAGAAAAGAAAACTTCTTCAGGCATAGTTTCTTTCTTTCTTTTTTTTTTTTGAGGCAGACCCTCAAGCTGTCACCCTGGGTAGTAGAGTACCTTTGCATCACAGCTCACAGTAACTCACAGTAACCTCAAATTCCTGGGCTTAAGCGATTCTCTTGCCTCAGCCTCCCAAGTAGCTGGGACTACAGGTACCTGCCACAGCGCCAGGCTTGAACACGCCAACTTCGGTGTATGTGCCTGGTGCCGTAACCACTGTGCTATGGGTACTGAGCCAGATCCCCATATTTAAATCAAATGTAGCTAACTCTGCTTTACCGCCAACGATTCTGATAGTCCTTTATAACAGAAGAGTAATA
This sequence comes from Galagoides demidoff, assembly GCA_963574575.1. Taxonomy (NCBI): domain Eukaryota; kingdom Metazoa; phylum Chordata; class Mammalia; order Primates; family Galagidae; genus Galagoides; species Galagoides demidoff. The sequence continues at coordinate 1,356 of CAUYQV010069050.1, read as the reverse complement.
AACCAGTGACCACCAACACAGGTCCCTCCAGTATCCACTCCAAGGTGTCTATGGGATATAAAGGCTGGGCCTTGCAGATTGAGTGGAGCCATGCTGGGCATTCTCCTCACTTTTATTCTTCTTCAAAGAACATGGAGATATTTTCCCTGCCATCTTACCAAGAATCAGAAGGGTGATTCCATTAAAAACGGCACCAACATAAGTCATCAGCCACATGAAGACAGCCAGCTGTGGAGGCCAACGTTAGACGATTAAGCAGGAATAACTGTAAGGTACGTGTCAGGTTAACTGATGCTATCCCCCTTCAGCTATTTAGTGATGTCTGGCTTATTTCAAAATGAAGCTTCCCTCACTTGTCCTACCCATCTGAGAGCTTGTGAGAGAATTCTGTAGCTCTCGCATGTCTAAAGACAGACCAACTGCACTGCTGCCAACTATATCACCATTTCCCTAGCAGGAGGCAAGAACTCTCTCTGTTGATCCCCATATTTTTTTCTCTTGAGACAGACTCTTGCCCTATCACTCACGCTAAAGTACAGCTGGTCTTGAACTCCTTACCTCAAGTGATACCTTCCCACTTCAGCCTCCCAGAGAGCTAGAATAACAGGAACAAGCCACTGTGCCTGGCCCCATTTTCATAGGTTGACTGGGACAAACATACCTTGGTTTTTTTTGATAAAACTCTATATACAGTCTTGCTTCTGAATTATAACCCATTCCCTGGTTTTTCTCAGCTTGATTACCAAAAGTTACAGAAGCTACAAACCTTCAAGGAGTCAACCAAATCTTCTACCAGAAAAAGACGAATAATGAGCTTCAGGGCCCTGTTGATGTGTACCATGGCAGCGTTCATGTAGTTATGGAACGCTTCTGAGGACAGAGTAATGTCTACATCCAGGTAGGCTCTTCCAGAACAAACAGTCACATATTTGACATGGAAGGAAAAGATTTTCTGTTAGCACAGCAGTTCTTTGGAATGTGACACTATTTCCCAGGGTACATTTTAGAAATCTATAGGAGCACTTTTTACTGCCATGGGGTGGGCGGTGGGGAGACACCACTGTCATTTAATGGGCAGAGGCAAAGATGCTAGATGTCTGCAAAGTGTGGGACAATCATGCACACATTGTGTTCTGGGTAGCTTTTACTGCCTCATTGGATATTCATGAAGGGGAACCTATTTGTAATTAAGAGACCAGAACATATAAAAACAAGGTTTTTTTTTTTTTTTTTTTGAGACGGAGCCTCAAGCTATCCCCCTGGGTAGAGTGCCATGGCATCACAGCTCATAGCAACCTCCAACTCCTGGGCTCAAGCGAGTCTCCTGCCTCAGCCTCCCAAGTAGCTGGGACCACA
>CAUYQV010069047.1:0-52162 GCA_963574575.1 Galagoides demidoff | reverse complement strand
GCTATTTTTTGGTTGCAGCCATCATTGTTGTTTGGCAGGCCAGGCTGGATTCGAACCTGCCACCTTAGGTGTATGTGGCTGGCGCCTTAGCCACTTGAGCCACAGGCGCCGAGCCGCTAGTCCTTATCTTAAACGTTGTTATTATTGTTAAATTTTAAGCCTTTTGATTTTGTGAAGGCAAAAACTGGAAACCTAGTAAACACATGTATATCTAAAAAAAAACAAAAACAAAAAGTTGAATCATAGACTCTCTGGATTTACCCACGCCAATGCATTTAACTGGAATTTAAAGCTCATCTTCAATAACTCGAACATAGTTTTGTGTATTAACAGGTAGTTCTTTAAACATTCTTGCATTTGATACATCTGTGTTCCATCCTGGCAGAGTCTTACATTGAAATTCAACTTTATTTAAGACTTCTTGGTTTGCTGGGAAATGAGGTATGATTTCACCATCTAACTTGTAAGCAACTGCAACTTTGAATTCTATAAACATGTCCAAAATATCCAACTTGACATGTGACAATGCAGTAAATCCATGGATTATATGAGCATATTTGAGCAAAACAAGGTCCAACCAGCCACATCTTCTTTTTCTTCCAGTAGTTACACCAACCAAACTCTCTGCCCCTTGTTCGTAATAATTTTCCAATTTCGTTGTCTTGCTTTGTAGAAAAGGCACCAATACCAACTCTAGTTGTGTTAAGCTTTCACAAGTCCATTTACTTCCCCAACATTTTGAGGGGCATACCTAAGCTAGTACAAACACTTCCAACAGTACAGTTTGAAGCCATTACAAAAGGATAAGTCCCAAAATTAATATTTATTTACTTTTTTGAGACAGAGTCTTTTTTTATTTTATTTTATTTTTTTTGAGACAGAGCCTCAGGCTGTTGCCCTGGATAGAGTGCTGTGATATCACAGCTCACAGCAACCTCCACCTCCTCTGCTCAAGCAAGTCTCCTGCCTCCGCCTCCCAAGTAGCTGGGACTACAGGTGCCCGCTGCAACACCCGGCTATTTTTTGGTTGCATCTGTCATTGTTGTTTGGCGGGCCCAGACTAGATTTGAACCCGCCAGCTCAGTTGTATGTGGCTGGCACCTTAGCCGCTTGAGCCACAGGCGCCAAGCCTGAGACAGTCTTACTCTGTCACCCTGGGTAGAATGCTATAGTGTCACAGCTCATAGCAACCTCAAACTCCTTTTTTTTCTTTTTTTTGAGATGGAGCCTCAAGCTATCTCCCTGGGTAGAGTGCCATGGCATCACAGCTCATAGCAACCTCCAACTCCTGAGCTCAAGTGAGTCTCCTGCCTCAGCCTCCGAAGTAGCTGGGACCACAGGTGCCCACCACAACGCCCGGCCATTTTTTTTTGGTTGCAGCCATCATTGTTGTTTGGCGGGCCCGGGCTGGGGATTCGAACCTGCTACCTTAGGTGTACGTGGCTGGCGCCTTAGCTGATTGAGCCACAGGTGCCCAGCCACAACCTCAAACTCTTGGTCTCAAGCGATTCTCTTACCTCAGCCTCCTGAGTAGCTGGGACTACAGGTGCCTGCCACAACACCCAGCTATTTTTAGCAACAAGGTCTCACACTGCCTCAGGCTGGTCTTGAACCTGTGAGCTTACACAATCCACCTGCCTTGGCCTCCCAGAGTGCTAGGATTACAGATGTAACCAAAATCAATTTTTAATAATTCTGCATTGACTCCTTCTACCAAGATTTTCTTTGGTGGTCTATGTAGGGCCTCATGTAGGAAATAAAGAGAAGAATGACTCCATCTCTCACCATTGGTTTAATCCTTTCCATATGACCTTTGAATTTCTGTAAATCACTTTCAATATCTTAAATAAACTTCGTTTTAAGAACAGTTTTAGATTTACAGAAAATTTATGAAGATAGTACGGGAAGTTAGTTTCCTTTATTTTGATTTTTTATAATAGCATGGTGCATTTATTACCATTAACCTAATTTTTATTGTTGTTGTTGAGACAGAGTCACACTCTATGTCCTGAGCAGAGTGCAATGGTGTCATAGCTCAATGCAACCTCAGACTTGGGCTGTGGGCATCCCGCTGCCTCAGCCTCTGGAAGCTGCTGGGATTACAAGCGCTCCCCACAGTGCCTGCCTGAGTTTTTCCATTTTTTTAGGAGTCGGAGTCTCATTCTTGCTCAGGCAAGTCTCAAACTCCTGAGCTTAAGCAATTCTACCTCCTCAGCTTCCCACACTGCTGGGATTACAGGTATAGACCTAATATTGACACCTTATTAACTCGTGTACGTTATTTACTCAGGTATCCTTAGTTTTTACCTAATGTCCTTTCTCTGTTCCAGCAACCTATTCAGGTTACCACATTATGGATGAGTATGTAGGACTGGCAAGGCAGTGTGTGGCTGGGAGATGATAGCATGTACTCTTGGCTAGCTTATCATCTCCACAACAAGCTCCTATGGCCCAAGCCACCTCAGCGACTAGAGGTTACTTGGCAAGGGTTTAGGATCAGGAGTCACATCTCAAGCTTGTGTTCCACTTCATGTTTCATTTCAGCATGTCATTTGACTCATCCTCTCTTTGCCTCAGTTTCTTCATCTGGAAAGTGAGGGCATTGAGCCGGTTTCCTCTGGACAGGGAGTGTTCTGGAGTTAAGTATGGATGAGGTTTCCGGATTCCTGTCCTGGGCCTGAGGGAGCTGGCAGGCTTGGAGTTCAACATAGGGATGAAGGCTCCGACTTTGCAAGATTTTCAAGACAAGGGTAAGGGTGAGGTCCTATCACAGCCTTGCTGCTTATTCTTGGGTGCCTTGGTCCAGGCTCTCCTTGTCTCTGGGCCTACATTTCCCCATCTGTAAAGTGGTGGCTGGTGGAATGGCTTCAGCTGGCCCTTCTTGCTGGGGACAGAGGAGGTTGCCCTGGGAGCAATGAGCTGGAGGTGTGCAATCTAGGCCAGGTGACCCAGTTGGGTGCTGCAAGGGGTGTTGGTAATGCTGGGCTCTAAGCGTCTCCCTGCTGGATGGTGGATCTGGCCTTTGTTTCCTCCCTTCCCATGGCTGAGTAGGAGCTAGCAGCTGTAGGATGCCCATGCCCTCCTTCCTGGCTCATGCAGGACTGCTTTTGGCTCTGGCAGCTGTATCACATCTGGGCAGTCAGCTTCTAGGTGATAGAAGTTCCTGCCTTCAGTAGCTCTGGCTGCTGGGCCAGTCAGTTGCCAAAAGGCTCACAGCAGAGGCCAGGTTTTGGTCTCCAGGTACACAAAGTTACCCTGCAAAGCTCCAAAGAAAGAGGATGTGAAGATGAGGAGCCTTGTACACCCAGCCCCCCAGGCCTGAAAAACCAGACTCTTGGAGAATGTCCAGGTTCTGCCTTACTTCTGAGCTTTTGCCTCTGGTGTTTCCTTTACCACTAACGTCCTTCCCTTTTTCTAGCTGTTGAACTCCTATTTATCCTCCAAGGCCCAATGCAAAAGTCCCTAACTGCTTCAGGGCCTTCCTGTATCATGGCAGGTATCACTGCGAATCATAATAGTCCCTTCTTTGTCTTATATCCCTTGCACAACTCAAGTTCCCTGAAGGGTGGGTCTGAATTACCCACCAGGAGGCTGTGGCAGATACGTCATCTCCCCCTCTGTGTTACTGGGTGAATGAAAGGGTGGGCAGAGGAAGGGAGAAATGCTGCCTGGAACCTTTCCTGAGCACCTCCTGTTTACTGGTACGGTCCCAGTCTGCCTCCTCCGTCTCTTTCCCACCAGCTGGGTGCTATAACCAGTCTCCTTGGGGCGGGGGTGCCAGGAGCCAGAGGCCGGAACGGGAGCGGGTGTGGATCACGGAGAGAACTGGCGCTCAGCTGACAAGGGGCTCAGGGAAACCCGACGACTGGCCACTGGAGAGCCATGCTGGGCGAACCCGCACCGGAGAGCCTCGACCCGCGCAGCTCAGTCCAGGACTGCGAGGCCTCAGCCCTACCTGGGGCCCCGCCCCCGCCCCCGCGCTGGCCCCGCCCCCGTCGAGGACCTGAACTAGACCATCGCCCGGCGGGCGCGGTGACAAGGGAGCAGTTCTCGGTCCTAGGCTACGTTCCAGCTCCGGCCCCATCATGGGCAACAGTGCGGGCCGCAGTGACTTCGAGTGGGTCTACACCGACCAGCCTCACACGCAGCGGCGCAAGGAGATGCTTGGTGAGCGTGGGCCGCGGAGCTCCTGCCTAGGGTGGGGACATTCCTGAGGGCTCTTCTGGAGTCGGGGGCGAGCCCGAGATACCAGCGAGCACTCCCTCAAGCCCGCTCCTGGGGATGTGCAATGCCGCACCTTCTTCCCCAGCGCCCTGGCTGGGCTCCCCGAGGGGCCCCTCCATCCCCCGGCCCCGTTCTGAAGGTCCCATAGGGTCTCTGCTTTCTGGGTCCTGGGATCCGACAAATCTGAGAATCCTAGTGAGGGTCCGAGAGCCCGGGGAACCTTCAACTGCTCCTTGCGGACAGTGAGACACAAGCCACTCCGGGACCCGGGCCAGGGCGTGAACTCGGAACACCGCGCAGGGAGCAGCCTCAGGTGACGCGGTTTCAATGGGGCTCCAATCGTCTCTGCTGCAGAGGCAGCTCTGCGCCCGAGGGTGGTCTGCAGATAACTGCTGGACGCCTGCTGTGTGCACAGCCTCCGGGTCCTGCAGCCAGAGGCTCCTCCAAACCCAGCCCGAATATGCTTGTTTGGAGTGAGACTGGGAAGGGGGCAAAAGCGGAAGGAGAGATAGACTTTTTTTTTTTTTAAATCTACAAAGATTGTACCAAGAATCCCGTCTATTTTCTCATATAGCTTAATACACTGTTGCTGCCCCTCCTTGTCGCATAGTGTGGCCTCTGCGAGGTCATTTTTGCCACAGGAGGTGGTCACCATACTGTGGATTCACTCACACAGGCAGCCCCATCTAGAACCCGCAGACAGGACTGATCTGGGATATAAAGTCCTTTACCTGGGATTATAGGGTTAAAGGCACTTACTAGATGCCACCAAATCGCAAATGTACTTACTGCAGGCTGCAGCAGGTCCGCCCCTTCCAACCCCACCTTCCCCCCACCACACACCTGGCATTGGCACACTTCATAATCTCTCTGATGTTTTACCAACCAGATTGGGAAAACAATACTTTTTCTTTGGGGGTTTAATTTGCATTTATTTGGTGGTTGGTTTCAAATTTTAGGTAGTCATTTTAATTTCTTTTTCTCTTGTGTTGAATCCTTTGCTTTTTTTTTTTTTTAGACAGTCTCATTTTCTCACCCTTGGTAGAATGCCCTGGCATCATAGCTCACAGCAATCTCAAACTCCTGGGCTTAAACGATTCTCTTCCCTCAGCCTCCCAAATAGCTGGGACTATGGGAGCCCATCACATGCTCAACTAGTTTTAGAGACAAGGTCTTGCTCAGGCTGGTCTGGAACCTGTGAGCTCAGGCAATCCACCTGCCTCAGCCTCCCAAGTGCTGTTGCTTGTTAATTTGTTAGAGCTCTTTGTATAGGATGCTTTTAGCCCTTTGTGCTTTATGTGTTGTATCTTCCCCATTTATCCTTCATCTCTTGCTATCACAGAGGCTTTATTATTTTAATACAGTCAAATCAGTTGGCCTTATTCTTTAGAGCCTTTCATCTTGGTGTCTTCCTGCCCCACTCCAAGGCTGTGGAAATATCTACACTATGACTTTTAAATCTTTCAAACACAAAATATACTGAGTGGGTATAATCTGATTGTACCCTGAAGTAGTAAGGAGAGGGCTGGAAACCTCCAGGTGCTTTTGTGACTCTCATGAACTTCTCCTGTGAGGCAAGCCAGAATCAGAACTATCTGTTGTCTCACCTGTGGCAGCACACTCCCCTACACTGAGCTTCTTGGGGCTGGCTGGATGGAACCTTAGGGGGTCATCTTTTCCTCCCTCCCTGCTTAATGTTAATAGAGCAGGAGGTGGTAAGGCTGAGGGTAGAGCAGGGGCCTCCTTGGTCCAATTTGTTTCTGTCCCCTCTGCTTGCTGTTCCCAGCTTTTCTTCAAGTGTCTCATTGGCCCCTGGCCCCAGGTGGTAAAGTCTAGGAGACACAGCTGCCAGAGTCCTGGCCCACAGGCGCTGGATTCTACCCCAGACCTCCTGGAGGATCCAGACACTCCAGGCTGCAGCCTTACTTTCCCAGTCTGCGAAACGGGCCGTCATCCTACTGAGCAGAGCATGTGTGAAGATAAAATGAGATCTCAGCTGGGAAGGTGCCCAGTGTGGTACCTGGCACTCCAGAAATGGGGAAGGATTTCTCTCTAACAGGGGAAACCACAGGCCCTGGAAACAATCCAGGAGGCTTTCTGGAAGGGGTGGCTGAGAAGATGTAAAGAGAGAGGCATCTTTGGCCAGGGCCCCCAGAGCACTTGTTCTTGAGGCTGGCTCTCCATGCTTTGCCCATGCTTCTTTTCCTTCAGGGGCCCTGGTTTCTTCTCCACCTGACCCTTTTGAGCTAATTAACTTGGAATGTGCCATTCTCTCTCCTTCCCAGGCATCTGCAGGACTTGTTCCCCTGCTTGAATGTCCCTCCTTTCTGCTGTGCTCGGCTCTCTGTTCTTTAGCCCTGTAAGGCTCCATTCAACCCCATCGTCTGCAGATCCTCCTCGTGGGCCTTGGCCCAGCTCCATGTGAAGCCTCCTCTGGGTTCCCCTTCTATGGCCTCAGCTTTTTGGGCTCTGGTCTCTCTGGGACAGAGGTCAAGAACTTGGCTGTGGAGCTATTCTCCTGGTAAGGACCCCAACATCCACACATTAGCTGTAGGTGAATGAGTAAACAGATGAAGGAACTGAGGGGTGGCCAAATTAAAAGAGGTTAGGGGGCTGGGCATGGTGGCTCATGCCTGTAATCCTAGCACTCTGGGAGGCTGAGGTGAGTGGATTGCCTGAGCTCACAAGTTCGAGATCAGCCTGAGCCATAGCGATTCCTTGTCTCTAAAAATAGCCGGGCATTGTGTTGGGCGCCTATAGCTACTTGGGATGCTGAGGCAAAAGAATCACTTGAGCCCAAGAGTTTGAGGTTGCTGTGAGCTATGACACCGCAACACTCTACCAAGGGCAACAAAGTGAGACTCTGGCTAAAAAAAAAAAAAAAAGTTAAAGGAGGTTAATAATAGCATCTTCCTTATGGAGTTGTGCTGATCATGTAGTGTTTAGCCCAGGGCTCAATGAATGTCAGATGTAAAAAGATAGGCCTGGGGAAGGTCTGTGGTTTCTCTGAGGATAGGAAATTCCCTTCTACCTCTGCTTTCTTTCTTTCTTTCTTTTTTTTTTTAAATAGAGACAGAGTCTTACTTTATTACCCTCGGTGGAGTGCTGTGGTGTCACACAGCTCACAGCAACCTCCAACTCCTGGGCTTAGGTGATTCTCTTGCTTCAGTCTCCCAAGTAGCTGGGACTACAGGCGCCCACCACAACACCTGGCTATTTTTTTGTTGCAGTTTGGCTGGGTTTGAACCTGCCACTCTCAGTATATGAGGCCGGCATCCTACCCACTGAACCACAGGTGCCACCCTACCTCTGCTTTCTTGATGCCTGTACTGTTCCTAGCCCTGGGAGAAATCCCATGTGTAACTGCCAGTATCTCTTCTCCACAGAATAAGGCTCAGAGAGGGAAAGTGACTTGCCCAGGGTCACACAGCCCAGAAGTCACACTAAACTAGCTGTGGCAGCCTATGCCAAGTTCTCAGGAGCCCAGGGATATTCAATAAAGATCCTATTCTTGGAGACAGAACCCAGGAAGTCCTTGCAAAGATCTGGCTTCCCAGGAGCTCTGCTGGTGGAGCCTAGGTCCATCTCCAGCTCCTGCTTGGGGTGGGGATAGGTTCCTCAGAATTGTGTCTCCTAAGTCAAGGTGAGGTACCCTGTACTGAGAGGGTGAGAATGGAGCCAGCAGCACTTTTGTTTTCATCAAAAAGCAGCCCAGCCATGGCCAGTGGAATGAGAAGCAGGCTTTGGATTTGTTCTTTTTTTTTTTTTTTGACAACAAATAGCTTTGTAGTTTTTTTCTTCTTTAATTATGAAAGCACAGTCCACAAAGTTAAAAAAAAAATCAAATAATCAAAGAAAAACAAAAGAGAACCAGGAAGTAAGACTGTTGGATTATTTGCTTAGGAAAGGCCTTGGGTGGGACTCTCAGTGTAAGCATTAAAATCCCAAATGGAACTAGCCGAAGCTACAAAGGGAATTTGTAGATCCTTGTCATCTAGCCACAGAGATGCCCAGCTCTAGGACCAGGTCCCTTCCCATCTCTGTGACCTGGGGCTGACCTGGGGCTGTATGTTCACCAACCTTTAGCACGGATTTGTCAATGGAATGAAAAGCAGGTTTAGCCAGAGGCTGGTGAGGAGGCGGGGCAGGGTGACTCCCAAAGGCACTTTGAGCTACTTTTCTGAATTTTCTATATTAAACTATGTCCTCAAGTGTCTACCACACCGAATAGACAGGGTTAGGCGTGTCTTTTGGCCCAATACCTGGAGTGGCAGAGGTGGAAGCTGTGGGAAGAGGCTTCTTTTTTTTTTTTTTTTTTGAGACAGAGCCTCAAGCTGTCCCCCTGGGTTGAGTGCAGTGGCATCACAGCTCACAGCAACCTCCAACTCCTGGGCTCAAGCAAGTCTCCTGCCTCAGCCTCCCAAGTAGCTGGGACCACAGGCGCCCGCCACAACGCCGGGCTATTTTTTGGTTGCAGCCGTCATTGTTGTTTGGCGGGTCCAGGCTGGATTCGAACCTGCCACCTTAGGTGTATGTGGCTGGCGCCTTAGCCAGTTGAGCTACAGGCGCCGAGCCCACAGTATTTCTTGATAATCATCTTTGAAAGGTAGTAAGGTTCCTGCCCCTCTGTGCTCCTTATAACTTACCCACTTACATATTCATCTTTATATTGAAATGGTTGTTAAGATTCACATTCTTTCCTGTACTTACTACTAAGTCATTTATATTTTAACCACAAAGTGACTCCAAAAACTAAAAAGCAATACAAATTATGATTATTATGATTATGATCTGTGCCTATCAAATTAAAAAACAGCATTACATCTCTACCGTTGCTTGTCTAATAACATGATCCCAAGGTCTATTAAAAGAGAATTTTTCTAGTAGCAAAAAAATAAATTCAATTATACTCTATCAATTGCTCAAAATCATATTTCATTTTACTATACTTGATGATTCATCCTTCAATGTATAATTATTAAGGCTATAAATTTAATTACTTGCTTTATTGTTTAAAAATGAAAAATTTATCTCAGTGTTTTCAAGTTTTCCACTCAGTTAATTATATTGGTCTATAACAAGGAGTTCCCTTTTTTCCTGAAGAATATTCTTCTTGAGCCCCCAATTCTGAAAGTTCTCTGTACTATTTCATGCGTATTTGCATGTACCCTTGCATTTGGTGGATCTGCTGTTTGCTACATTCAATGACTTCGTTTTTCTTGATTTTCTCCCCTATTTTATTGGAGAACACCCTCTAGAAACTTCCAGAGAGATATACAAAGTACTATTAAACACCTTAATGTTGGAAAATACAAGTTTTCTGTCTTCTAGCTAACAATTTGCTGAGGTACAGCATTTTACATAAAAAATGACCAACCTTCCCTCAAAATTCATAGCATAATTCATTATCTTTTAAGATCTGGTATTGATGATTCCTGCTTAAATAATATTCTTATTTAGATGTGATGTCTTTCCCCAACCTTGGATGCTTTTACATTATCTAAGATTTCAGACAGTTGTTTCTACATAAGGCCAATTTGTTTTCCAAGAATGAGAAACTAGGATACCAAAACTGCAAAATCAGCAAAAGAAAAGAAGAAATGAATTTTGAATATAAATGTAAATATCTATCAGTGTAGCCAAACAAGTGTCACCCTCCCCAACAACACAAAATAAGAGAGTCAAAAACAGAAAATAATTCTGCTTATCACACAATTTAATTAGCATGTGCCCTAAAGAGAGAAATGAGTGTACTATTATTACAGTCCAAGTTCTATCACATTTCATTTAGCTTGAGCAGGTCTTCACAGAAAATGTGCCTGGAGAGTTTTAATATGCTTTGTCCAAACAATAGCACCCCTATATGCAAGCACTCTGGTGCTCAACCAAATATAAACTACTGGGTAAATAATATAGCGAACATATATTTTTAAAAGATTAATGTCTATAACATATAAAAATCCATTTAAATTTAATATGAAGAAAATGAAAGCCCCAAAATGTTTATAATTCACAGGATAACAAACGTAAGTGGCCAAAACATTTTTTTTTTAATGTTCAACATCACTAAGAGAAATGTAAATTAAATAAGCTATCATTCTTCGTTGGTAAAGAAAAAACAGATAAATAGTAGTGTTGGTAAGCTGTTGGAAAAACAAATATTCATTGCCACTGTTAATACAAGTGTAAACAGAACATTAATAAAACAACTAGGTAGTATCAATCAGAACTTAATGTACCAAAACCTATTGAAACAGTAATTTAATTTTTAGAATTTTGTCCCATGGTAATCAATCTAATAAGTTATTAAGAACAAGTGTTCACTATACTTCTAAAACCTAAAAAAAAAACATCAAAATTGCTGAATGTTTTTAGTGTAACTTACACAAAATTACTCCAAATTTAGAATTAAAACAATCTTTATTACCAAATCCCCATCATGTTAAACAAAAGAGCTATTAAGTTCTCATGTTGGAATTAATTTGAAAATTGGTATTATAATGAAAGTTATTTCTAATTTCTCAAGCACATTTAAATTCACATTAATTTCCCACTTAAATATAAACAACCACATATATAACGTCAATAGCACTCAAAAGACTTCCAAGGTTGTGAAACTCAAAAAGAAGAAAAAGTCAATAGACTAAAAGCACTTAACTCCAGGAAGACATTTTAAACAATAAAGCAATGTATAAATGAGCAAACAGAGATCATAGCTACAGTATCAAACCATTCAGTGACCACCCAAGTACATAACAACTCAGAGTAATAAATCGGTTTTCTACAACACCTTATGAAAAAAAGTTAAATATGTGACCACACACATTCTCCGTCCATGCTGTTACGGTGGAATGAAAATCACAGAGGAAAAATAATTTAAAAATGAAGAGAAAGTATAAATTATGCCAAATGGAAAAGTGATGCGATTGACAGTATTCAAAAAACTAAAGGTAGTGTTAAGAAATCTGGGGTAAGAAAATTAGCCTTATTTGGGGAAAGAAAATCAGCATTTAAAGAAAGGAAATACAGAAAATTTTGCTAATGATTAACTCAGTTAGTATAAAACAATAAAAAGAAATATCTAAAGACAAATCATAAAGTATATTATTATAATGGATTTTAAAATACAGACTAAATGTTAATCCATTCCAGCAACTTATGAATAATTCAGGGAAAAACTTCATGTGTGGCTGGGCACCAGGGCTCACGTCTATATCCTTGCATTTTGGGAGGCTGAGGAGAGAGAACTAATTGAAACTAGAAGTTCAAGACCAACCTGGGTAATACAGCAAGACCTCACTCTCTATAAAAAACCTGTGCACACATATAGTCCTAGCTACTTGGCTGAGGCAGAAGAATCACTTGAGCCCAGGAGTCACAGCTGTAGTAAGCAAATTAAGTTATCTCTTAACAAAACTGAACAGAAGTAAAATGTTTTCATATAAAAAGTAACTAATAAGAACTTGTATTAACTTACTTGAAAGTACCAAAATTCATATGAAACTATTTACAAAGATAACTGTCAGCATCTTACATAGGTATATTATCAAGGTAATAGGGTTTCTGTCAATTAGAGAGAAGCAAAACAAAAAAGATTTAGTTATCCAGCCTTGTTTTAAGTCCTTTATATGCATTAACTCATTTATTCCTTTCCACTACGTTATGAGCCAGATGTTATGTTGTTATTTTCATTTTGTGGATAAGGATACTGAAGCACAAAGTATTTAAGAAATTTACCTTAGGTCACAAAACTAGCAAAGTATTAGTACCAGAATGTGAAGCCAGGAATCTGACTCCAGAGGTTATGCACTTAACAATTGAATGTTTTTCATCATCACTAATTAGGAGGTAGGAAGAAACTGTGCTATAAGAAGATATTTATCTACTTTCAAGTATATGAGTATGGACTATTAAATAAAGAAAAAAAAGGAAAATTAAAATACCACATATTAAAACATATTTGATGCAGCTAAAGCAGTTCAAAGAAAGTAACCATTAACACTACATGCTATGTTAGGGAAATACAGTTTCAAATAAATGATCTAAGCTATTACCTTAAGAAAATTGAAAAAAATAAGAGCAAATAAACCCAAAGCAAACAAAAGGTAAGAAATAATAAAAGACAAAACATAAAACTAAAAACAGGAAAATACACAAAAATCAATAAAAGAGCTGGTTTTATGAGGGGGGAAAAAGATAAACCTCTAGAAAGCTTAACAGAAACAGAGAAAAAACACAAATCACAAACATCAGGAATGAAAAAGAGGATCACTACAGATCCTACATCTACTAAGATTAATAAGGGAATATTAGAAATAACTAGAGACTTAAAACTTTAAGAACTTAGAAGAAACAGGTAAATTCTTTGAAAATTAAATACTACCAAATCACAACCACAATAGGATATGAATAATATAATCCTATGACAATTAAAAAATTAAATTTATAACTTAAAATTTCCCTGCAACTGCCTCAAAAATCTTTAGACCCAATTGGTTTCAATGGAGAATTTGAGCAAACTTTTCAAAAAGAATTAACATCAATTTTTACAACCTACTGAATTAAACAGAAGAGGGAAATGCTTCTCATTTTACAAGACTAATATAACTCTAATATTAAAACCAAAGATAGTACCAAAAAAACAAGGTTACTATAGACCATTTTCTCTGCAGAATACACACATAAAAATACAAACAAAAAAGTAGCCAATTAAATCCAACCAAATGTAAAAATAATTATATGCCATAAGTAGATTTATTCTACTCATGCAAGGCTGACTCAACATTCAAAAATAAAATCAGGCCAACTATGGTGACTCATACTTGTAATCTCAGCACTTTGTGAAGCCAACGTAGTGGGATTACTTGAGCCAGTGAATTTATTTATTTATTTATTTATTTATTTATTTATTTATTTATTTATTTATTTATTTTTGTCATTGTGTCACCCTCAGTAGAGTGATGTGGTCTCACAGCTCACAGCAACCTCAAACTGTTCAGCTTAAGCATTCTCTTGCCTCAGCCTCCCAAGTAGCTGGGACTACAGGTGTCTGCCACAATGCCTAGCTATTTTTTCATTGAAGTTGTCATTGTTGTTTAGCAGGCCTGGGCTGGGCTGAAACCCGCCCCCTTCGGTATTTGTGGCTACCCTTTGTGGCTACCCTACTCACTGAGCTATGGGCACTGAGCAAGAGGCAGGAAGTTTAAAACCAGCCTGGGCAAATAAGCAAGACCCCCATCTCTACCAAAAAAAAAAAAAGAAAGAATAATCCAAGCATGGCTGTGAGCACTTGCAGTCACAGCTATTCAGGAGTTGGGATAATCACTTGATCCCTGGAATTCAAGGCTGCAGTGAGCTATGATTGTACCACTGCACTCTAGCCTAGACAACAGAGCAAGATTTTGTCTCAATTTATCAATCAATAAAATAAAATAAAATTAAATTAAGTGTAATATATCACATCAACAAGCTAAAAAAAATTACCCTATCAATTGAGGCACAAAAAAATATTTGACAAAACTCAATATCCTTTCCTGATAAATTTCTCAAGTTAGGAATACAGAGAAACTTCCTCAACATGACAAAGATAGTTTATCAAAGAAACTTCCTCAACATGACAAAGATAGTATATACTCATGACAAAGAATATATACAAAAAATGACAGCTAACATGCATAATGATAGAGACTAAATGCTTTCCTCCCAAGACTGGGAACAAGGCAAGGATGTCCATTTCTACCACTCTTACTCAGCATACTACTGGAAGTTCTAGCTAGTACACACGGTAAGAAAAAGAAATAAAAGGCAAAAGGAATCCATGAAACCAGCTCTCTTATTGATTTTTGTCTTTAATATCAGAAGTGATAAAATAACTGTTCCTAATAGCAGATGACATTTTTGAATAGATAGACAACTACAGAGTCCCTACAAAAACTCCTAGAACTAATAAGTGAGTTAAGTAATGTTACAGGATATAAGGTCAACACAGAAAAATCAAGCTGTTTGTAAATACTAACAATGAATATGTGGACATACAAATTAAAATACAGAAACTATAATTACTCCAAAGAAAATTAAATACTTAGATATTAACAACACATCAACAAAAGAGTTTATACTGAAAACTATAAAATGCTGATAAAAGAAATCAAAGGCAACCTAAGTAAATGATACATTTCATGTTCACTGACCAAAAGTCTCAATATACTGAAGATGTCATTTCTCCTTAAATTGATCTATAGTTTTAATGGCAATGCCTATCATAATCTCATTGAGGTTTTTGTAGACAAAGGGAAGCTTATTCTAAATTGTAGGCCCAGAATAGCTAAAACAATCTTTAAAAAGAAGAACAAATGGAAAGATATGCTCTACATAATATTATGGTCTATACACATGGCTACAGTAATAAACACAGTCTAGTAATCATAGATGGAACAGAATAAAAAACAGATCAATGGAACAATAAAAAACCCAAAACAGACCAACCAAGTACAGCTGATTTTTGACAAACTTAGCAGTGTAAGCCAATGAAGGAAATACATATGTATAACCTTTTCAACAATGGTGACTGAGCATTTGGATATTCACAGGCAAAAAAATTAACCTCAACTTAAACCTCATACTTTATACAAAAATTAACTCTAAATGGTTCACCGGTCTAAATGTAAAATGTAAAACTAAGGAGAGGAGAAAATCATCAGGATCTCAAGATAGGCTTGATACCAAAAGCAAGACCCATAAAATGAAACATTGATAAATTGGACTTCAACAAAATTAAAAATTTCTGCTCTGCAAAAGACCCTGTTAAGAGGATGAAAAGTCAAATTACAGACTGGAAGAAGTCTCAAAGCTCGATAGCTAAGTAACAATCCAATTGGAGAATGGCAAAAGGCATAAATGAACATTTCATGGAAGAAGACATACCAATGGCAAATAGGCACATGAAGAGATATTCAAAACATCAGCCACTTAGAAAATACAAATGAAAACCACATGGAGATTATCAGTACAGCCTCTGAGGATGACTAAAATTAAATCATAGTGACAACAACAAAGGCAGGCATACATATGGAGAAATTAGGTCACTCAAACATTGCTGGTGGTAACATAAAATAGTACAGGTGCTCTTGAAAATGGCTTACCAATGTCTTTCAAAACTAAACATACATTTACTATATGACACAGCAATTATGCTCTTGGGCATTTATTCCAGTAAAACATGTGGTTCACACAAAATTCTGTATATAAATGTTCAAAGAAGTTTTATTTGTAGTAGACATAAACTGCAAACAACTCAGAAGTCCTTTAATGAGTAAATTTTGAAAAACTGGTACTTTGACACCACAGAATATTATTCAGCAATAAGGAGGTAAGAACTATTGATGAATGTAACATTTTGAACAAATCTCCATAGAATTAGGTTGAGTGAAAAAAAAATCAATATAAAATATTACATACAATATAAATGCATGTAACATTCTTAAAATGGAAAAATTATAGAAAGAAAGAACAAATTAGTGGTTGCCAGGGGGTATAAACACAGCTGGGCAGAAGACATGAGAGGAAGTTGGATGAAGCAGTAAAGGGGCAACATGAGGAATTCTGTGGTAATGGGACTGCTCTGTATCTCAACTGTAGTAGTAGATACATTAAATTACATGTGATTAAAAAATGAACAAAACTAAAAACAGAAAAACATAAACACAACTGCAGAAATCTCAATAAAATCAATGGATTTCATCAATGCCAATATTCTGATTGTGGTAGCATACTATAATTTTGCAAACAGTCACCACTGGGAACAACTAGATCATACATGGGATCTCTCACTATTATTTCTAACAACTGCATTTGAACCTTCAATTGTCTCAAAATAAAGAGTTTAACTTTAAGTAATTAAAAGGAAAAAACAGAAATGAAATAATATAGCATTATAAAAGTTCAGTAAGAACTTTACATAGGCCTTACTAAATTTGTATTAGCAATTCCAATCTAAAACTCAGACTCCCAGAATTAAAACATCAATTACTTAAATTTTTTTCTTAATTAGGCAAATAATGCCCTACAAAGCCCCTTTAATTTCTATTAAATAATGTATTATAATAGAAAAGTATTAATATTAATTTGACATATATATTCTCTATTTAGCTCACCCTCTTATAGCAGATGAATGAAGGTAAGTTGTAGGCTAGATAAAATTCCAGAGAATTCTGAATGAAGGGGCTCTAAAATCCCCAAATATTTTAAATCTAATTTCAAAGATATATTTCCTACAATAATCACAGATATATTTACATAATCAAACTTACAATTCTACTATTTAAGAATTCACCATGAGCTCTAAATTATTAGCTTATTTTAAATTCCTTAATATAAAACATTTATACAACCTTAATCTAATAATGTTAAATTCCAAGTCACAATCTTACAAATATGAAGATACTTATCAAGAGCAAATAACAGCAATAAATCATAGTAAAATATGCCTAAGGAGCTGAAGTGAATATATATTATATAAACCTATTAAATTAAGGATGTATAATGATAATGTACCCAAAACAAATTTTTTGAACAAAATTCCACAAAGAACAAAAGGCAGTATCTTTCAGTTAAAATTCGTTCACAGCATTGAAAGCCAAACATAATATATGGATATATAAAATACAAATGTCATTAAAATTAGTCAACATCCTTCTTACCATTCATTATTTCTTTTTTTTTTTCCATTCACTATTTCTGAGACTTTTCTGTGTCCATTGTGTAGCCTACTTCAAAATATCATTACTCGTATGTAAGTACTCTCTCTAAGTAGCACGACATTCTCTCAATGGGATTATTAAAGGATCTATAGTACTTCAGGGTTTTAGCAGAATAAACTATGACATGCTGAAAGAATGTTTCTTACTGGTGATTTTGTCACCATATACATACAGTTTACTTTTTTTGAAAAAACAGTAGTAATGTTTCACACTATACCACATCTTCTGTATTATTATAGTTTCAGGTTAATGTGAGGGTACAAACAAACAGATTACAATATTTAGATTTGTTAGACAGGATCCTTCTTGTAGTTGTGTGGGGGCACCCAAAAAAGTGTGTCATACTCCTACACTGTGCCCACTGAGAGCACTCCGAACTCTTCCCTTTCTCCCTCCCTTGTACCCTGTTCCCACAACTTGAATTGAAATGAGTTTTTCTCTTATCAGACTATACAGCATTTTAATACCAATTAATCTCAAAAAAATTATGACTTTTTATATAGATTTACAAAAGATTACATTATTTTTCAAAAGGATAAATAGGAATACAAGAGTTAAATTTTAACTACACCCAATGGATTTTATTAAGCATTAATAAAGGTAACATAATTTCTTACTATATCTATCATCTACTACAATAAATTTTGACACAGCAAAAAGATTCTTATGTATCTTTTTGAACACAAAACTCCTCACCCATTTAGGTTATTATTAAACTTTTAAAATATATAACCTATGCCAGGAAAAGGAATTTTTTATGATCTTCAATAATAAAGCCAAAAGAACATTTAGGCAAACACAGCTACCCCAATTAATCTACATTTTATGGAATTTCTTATATTTACCTAATATTCAGAGTCTAGGTTCCACACCAAATCAATACAGACAGTCAGTGTGTCATACTATCAATAGTAACATCCAGCTATGGTCTATATAAAATTGCTTATCACTTTTGAAAAAATTAAAACTTGGAAATTTTCTTCCATTTCACATATGGAGAGAGGTGAATAGGTTGGAATTGATGACTTTCTCTTTTCCTCTATCTTATTCCACATCACTGAATAGGTGGTTAGCTAACCAGTATGTTTTTGAGCAACCCTGAAAGTATCTTGGAGCTTTGTCTCAAGTCTCTTATTAAGAATGTATGACAAAAATTCACTTTTTCACAGGACTTTTTCAAAGCAGACATCATTGAACACCTGGGTCATTCAATAGAGACTACAGAAAGTAGTAGGCTATACTAATCCTATCTAATATCTTAACAAAGTCTTCTAAAAACTGAACAAGATCAATCTTGTCCATAAGTAATGAAATTGCCTGCAAAAACAAAATACTATATTATTCAAGGAAGATAAAATCGAGAAACTCAGGAACATGAGTCACAATGCCAGCACCAAATAACAATTTATTAAACATGCACAAAAGCAGGAAAAAAAGGTCCCATAAACAGAAGACATCAATCGAAACAGATGCAGAAATGACATAAATAAGAAAATAATATGAAAAGCTTTTAAAAGAGCTACTATATACAAGCTCAAAAATTTAAAATGAGGAAGAAAATAAAAACAATGAAAAAGAATCTCAAGAAAATTTTCACAGCTTAAAAATACAATATACAAAGTAAAAAACTCTCCATATATGCTTAAAGCTAAAGAAATGAAATAACAAAAAAGTTCAAAGGAAAATCAATAAATAAAAAACAAACCAAAAAATTTACCAAACCAAAACCTGGTCGTTTAAAATAATTATTTTGTATGGAACCAGAAAAAAAAAAAAAAAACGTATGGCTAAGGCAATTCTTAGTAATAAAAACAAGGCAAGGGGCATTACCCTACAAGACTTTAGGTTGTACTACAAGGCCATAGTGATCAAAACAGCTTGGTGTTAGCACAAAAATAGAGACAAAGACATCTGAAATCAAATAGAAAACCTTGAGATGAAACTAAAATCTTACACAGCCACCTGATCTTTGATAAACCTAACAAGAACACTCACTGGAAGAAAGAATCCCTATTGAATAAATGGTGCTGGGTGAACTGGATAACCACACATAAGAGACTGAAACTGTACCAGCACCTTTCTCCACTCACTAAAATTGATTCAAGATGGATAAAAGATCTAAATCTAAGGCATGACTCAATAAAAATCCTTAAAGAAAATGCAGGGAAAACATTTAAAGGTAGCAGCCTGGGGAAAAACTTTATGAAGAAGAATCCAGTGGCAATTGCAACAACAACAACAAAATAAATAAATAAATAAATAAACAAATGGGACTTAATTAAACTGAGTAGCTTCTATACAGCTAAGGAGAAAACCACCAAAGCAAATATCCATCAGAATGGGAAAATATATCTGCATATTATAAATTGGCAGAAGCTTGATGACTAGAATCTACAGAGAACTCAAATTAAGCAACAAAAAAAGAGCCAACAATCCCTTATATCAATGGGCAAGTGAGATGAATAGAATCTTCTCTAAAGACAGACAGATGAATGGCTAACAAGCATATGAAAAAATGCTCATCATCCCTAATTATCAGAGAAATGCAAATAAAAATCACCCTGAGATATCACCTAACCAGTGAGAATAGCCCACATCACAAAATCTCAAAGCTACAGATGCTGGCAAGATTGTGGAGAGAAGGGAACACTTTTATTTACACTGCTGATGGGACTGCAAACTAATATAACCTTTTGGAAGAAAGTATGGAGAATCCTCAAAGAACTCAAATGAGAACTCCCATTGGATCCTGCAATCCCTTTACTAGGCACCTACCCAGAAGAAAAATGTCCTTATCATAAGGACATTTGCACTAGACTCTTTATTGCAATGCAATTTACAATCACCAAAATGTGGAAACAACCTAAATGCCCACCAATCCAGGAATAGATTAATAAGCTGTAGTATATGTATATCATGGAATACCACTCAAGCACTAAAAGGGATGGTGACTTTACATCTTTTGTATTAACTTGGATGGAGTTGAAATACATTCCTCTTAGTAAAACATCACAATAATGGAGAAGCAAGAATCCAGTGTACTCAGTTTGTACCCTCAATGATTCCCAAGCAATAAAAAAGATCATAAAATTAATCTCTAGTTAGACTAACCAAGAAAAAAATTCTCATTAATAGAAGAGAGGACATAAATATATCCTACAAACAATAAAATGATAGTGAGATATTACAATTTTATGCTAATAAATTCTACAACTGAGATGAAATGAAGAAATTCCTTGAGAGATATATTACCAAAAATGGTATGAACTTTGAAAATGTGAATAGTAGTGCATCTATTAAAGAAATTAGACTTCTAACTATAAACTTTCCCATGAATATCATTCTGAATTCCAAGACTATTGAAGAGTAATTCTTGTTTGTATTACTACAGCTGCCAACATTTTCTCTGTATCAGATCTCAACATCCCAGATCTGTTTTATTTTTGACTGATTATCATTTAGATTAGGGATGGCACAGGAATTCACCCATAGAAGACACTATGAACCAGTCACAGAGTTTTTGCCTACTAAAGCCCAAATACACTCCCACAATTCTCCTCAAATATTCTGACCAACCAAATGGAGTTTGGATATAGAGATAAAAACTTATTAGCCATGCCTGATTTATCCTTAGTAGTAATTACCCTTAGCAGTAATTTCACTACTCATCTCATTTTTAAAGTCATAATAATTTTTCCTAATTGACTCTAGTAATTTCTTCCAATTTTATGCTTTCTTTTCACTTATATATCCTACAAAAGACAGTGCTCTCATAGGAGTATGATGTTTTAAACAGCAAAGTAGCTCATGCCTTCCTGAAAAGTGGTGCTGTCCACACAGTACTGCACTCTTCCTACACTTGATTTTACCCAGATTTGTTGCCTACCACTGTACGTTTTTCATTTTGTTTAGAATTCAACTGTATATAATTCTAGAGTTTAACTGCACATTACTGCTATCTTCTTAACTACTGCTGTTATACTTCTATGTTCTACACCTAAAATTCTCTTCATGTTAACCAAATTTCTACTTACCTCCTATCATCTAAAATAAACATGTTCATTCTAAACTCTCTTCCAATATTTCCCAACTTTTCACTCTTAAATTTCTTCAGAATAGATATATAATACATTTGAATTAAATAAATGGAAAACCTTATGATTTGAGCTGAAATCTGATTTAATAAATGTAACCAATACTAAATATCTATAAAAGCACCTTAAGTTACTGCAATTTCATTATCTACTAATTCTACTACAGTAAAACTAGGTTTACTTCAAACATTTGAGATTTCCTTAAAAAGTATTTTTCAAGATTGGTAATGTTTAATTAATAAAATCAAACATTTTCTACATTTTTTCTGTAGCATATATATAAGTATTTGAGGTATTTCATATGGTTTTTCAAATATATCTAGTTAGTTTACATGGAAATTTAACTTATTCAGTCCCATTAACATTGTAAAGTATACTCTGAGTTCCAAACAACTATAATACAAATGAACCTATCTTTGGGTATTAAAATATTTAACATAAAATTTACTATTTTTATCATTTTTAAGACTATAATTCTGTGGCAGTAAATACATTCACATTGTTACACAACTATCACCACTGTCCATATCCAGAACTTTTCTATCATCCAAAAATGAAATTATATCCATTAAGGAATAGCTCACAATTCCTCTCACCCAACCCCAAACAGACCATGGAAGGTAACCTCTAATCTATTTTCTGTCACTTTGAATTTATTCTAGGCACCTCATATAAAGGAAATCATACAATATTTGTTCTTTGGGATATGGTTTATTTCATGTAGCAAATGTTTTCAAAATTCATTTATGATGTAGCAAGTATCAAAATTTCATTCCTTTTTCTTTTTTTTTTTACTGAGACAGAGTCTCACTCAGTCACCCTGAATATAGTGCCACAGCATGATCACAGATCACAACAACTTTAAAATCTTCGGCTCAAGTGATCCTCTTGCAACAGCCTCCTGAGCAGTGCCTGCCACAATGCCCAGCCAGTTTTTCTATTCCTGAGCACAGGCTATCCACCCACCTCTGCCTCCACTCATCTCTGCCTCAACCTGCCTCAGTCTCCCAGAATGTTAGGATTACAGGCATGAGCCACCACTCCCCCCGCCTCATTTCTTTTTAAAACTGAATAGTATTCCATTGTGTGTATATATATTTATATATTTACACACACACACGACCTTTTGTTTATCCATTCATTCACTAATGGGCATTTGGGCTATTTCCATCCTTTAACTACCGTAAATAATGCTGCTGCTACATATATTGGCATACTAATATCTGTTTGAGTCCTCACTTCCAGTTCTTCTACATATATGCCCAGAAGTAGAATTGCTGGATCACATGGTAATTCTATGTTTAATTTTGAGGAACTGCTATATCATTTTCCACACCAACTACGCAATTTTAAATTATTACGAGCTATACAGAGATGTTCTAATTTGTTCATATCCTTACTGAAACTATTTTTTATTTTATTTTTTAAATAGCTCTCATAACGGTTGAGAAATGGAATCTCATTGTAGTTTTGATTAGCAGTTTTCTAAGGAGTAGATGTTGAACATCTTTTCATGTTCATATTGACCATCTATATACTTCCATTAGAGAAATGTTGATACAAGCACTTTGCCCATTTTTCAATTGGGTTATTTATTTTTTGTTGTTGAGTTTTAGAAGTTCCCTATATATTCTGGATGTTAACCTCTTACCAGATAAATAATTTGCAAATATTTTCTCCCATTCTGTGAGTTACCTTTTTACTCTCTTGATGGACTCTCTCAGTGCACAGAAGTTTTTAATTTTGATGAAGTTCAATAATTTTGATGAAGTTCAATTTTCTATTTTTTTTCTTGCCTGTACTTTTGATGTAATCACCAAAAAAATCACTGCCACATTCAATGTCATGAAGTTTTTCCCTTATATTTTCATCTAAGAGTTTCATAGTTTTAGCCCTTACATTTGTCTTGAATTGATCCAAGTGAACTTGTGAAACATAACCACTTATAAGAAACTACCATTAACTTCCAAAACAATGGAATAGTTTTTTTACTAATCTAAACTATAAAGTGATTTACACTGGAAGTCCATTATAATGTACCTTGCTACAGCACACATTATTTCATTATGAGACCAAAGCCAGAAATAAAAGAGATATTTTAACCTTTCACAAAACAGTGAGAGTAAGGTTCAGGCAAGAAAACACATCATGACAAAATATAAGCTTCTCATCAGTTGTCAATCTATACAGTACAGTAGCTCCAAATCACCTTCCTATATAGACGGTACAAAAGTTCTCAAATTGTGATGTCTTTGAATTACAGAACATGGTAACTAAGAGTAAGATGGATTAAGATGTAACATTCAACAAAACATACGATTTTCATTCAGGAAATTTCAAAAGAAATTTTCAAAAAGAAAACTGTTTTGTTACCAAGCATAGAGCAATGATTTAAAGTGGTAGTTGATAAGAAAATGTTATATCGATAAATTTTAGTTTTCTTGCATATCTCTAAGATCAGAACAGAAAACAGAGTACAACTTCACAACTAAGTTAAACAACAAATTTTATGTTTAATTTTCTCTAATTATGAAAAGCATTTACTCTTCTAAAGACCTAATATTTATTTAACTTCAATGAGTATATAAAAATAAAGATACAAATTTAAAATATGAAAATATGATGCTATTATTTCCTATGGAACTAAAGTACTATATTTGGACCTTGGCTTCCAGTACCACCATTACCACATTTCAAGAAGGAAATGTGTTATAGTGAAAAGAATAGTCATAAAATGTGATTCTTTTCTAACTCTACTCATTCTCTTTAATTTAAAAGAAAGAAATGAAATGTGATGATCTCAAATGCCCCTACCAATTCTAAAAATCTATTTTAAACAAACATACATGAGTAAAAATTTCACAATTTCCTGGACTGCACTGTCTGTAACAGTGGTCCCCAACCTTTTTGGCACCATGGATGTTTCATGGAAGACAATTACTCCATGGACCAGAAGAGGTGAGGGAGTGGGAGATGGTTTTAGGATAAGTCTGCAAGCAAATACTTATAGACAATTCCTAGGATATGAATAAGATAGGCTTTGTTAAGTTTGTTCTTGAGTTGAATGTGTATGTAAGTTGGAAAAGGTACATTTACCTATTACCTGTAATAGCCTCATAAGTGCAAGTCACATGTCAGTCAGACGTTTATAACTTGGCAGCTTACTGTAATAGCCTCCATACATAAGTGCAAGTTTTACATAAGTCGGATGTTTGTAACTCAGGGACTGCCTGTATTATGGTTTCTGCACAACCTCTCTGCATTAGATAATCTGTATTTGCAGCTGTTCCCCAGCATTATCATTACTGCTTTAGCTTCACCTCAGATCATCATGCACTAGATTTTCATAAGCAGCATACAACCAAAAAAAAAAAAAAAGAAGAAGAAGAAGAAGCATACAACCTAGATCCTTCCTACGTAGTTTACAGTAGAGTTCATGTTCCCATGAGAATCTAATGCCACTGATCTGTCCGGAGGCAGAACTTAGGTGGGTGATGTGAGCAAAGGGGAACAGTTGTAAATACAGATGAAGTTTTGCTCACTCACATGCCAGCTGCTCACCTCCTGCTAGGCAGCCTAGTTCCTAATAGGCCACAGATGGGTCTGTAACCCAAGGGTTGGAGATTGCAGGTTTAGAGAATAAATCCAGAGGATTTGTTTTATTTAGTTTCATTCATTCAGCCACTCAATCATTCAGAAATATTTAATGAACTTCAGTTATGTGCCAGTTACTGTTTTAAGCAGTTGTGATAATAGTATGTCCAAAGACATACTAATTTGACTGCTCTCAGGGAATTTACATACTAGTGGAAAGATATAAAATTTAAAAATGGAGAAAAAACACAAATCAAGGGGAATGTGACTGCTATGTTTGAGAAACATTAAGAAGGCCAGTGTGGCTAGAGTGATACAAGCATAGACAAGAAAGGCAGAAGACAGATCTGAGATAACCAGGGGACAGATAATGTAGGACACTGAAGGAGATTATAAGAACTTAGATTTTCATACTCTGACTGAGATAGAAAGCCAGAAAACGTTTTGAGTAAAGAAATGATTTTTTAAAAGGCTTATATTTTAGAAAATAAAGCATGGCTTGAGCTCATTTCAGCAGCACATATACTAAAAAATAAAGCATGGTTACTGCTTATAAAACAGACTGTATGAGATAAAAGTATTCTTTGTTTGTTTGGGATTCATTGAGGGTACAAAGAATTAGGTTATACTGACTGTGGTTGTTAGGTAAAGTCCTTCTTATAGTCCTGTCCGCCCCCCAAGAGGTGTGCCATACACCGTGATCCCCAACCCCCTCCCTCCTCTCCTCTCCCTGCTCCCTCATTTCCCTACCCTACCCCTGGTATTAGATCATTTATTACCTTCATATTAGAATTGAGTACAGTGAATTCATGCATCTCCATTCATGTGATACTTTACTAAGAATAATGTATTTCAACTCCATCCAAATTAATACAAAAGATGCTGGAGGTGCCTGTGGCTCAGTGAGTAGGGCACTAGCCCTGTATACCAAGGGTGGCGGATTCAAACTCGGCCCCAGCCAAACTGCAACAAAAAATAGTCGGGTGCTGCAGTGGGCACCTGTAGTCCCAGCTACTCGGGAGGCTGAGGCAAGAGAATTGCCTAAACCCAAGAGCTGGAGGTTGCTGTGAGCTGTGACACCAGGGCACTCTAGCAAGGGAGACAAAATAAGACTCTGTCTTGGAAAAGAAATAAAAAAGGCTTGGTGCCTGTGGCTCAATCGGCTAAGGCGCCAGCCACGTACACCTAAGGTGGTGGGTTCGAATCCCCAGCCCGGGCCCGGCAAACAACAATGATGGCTGCAACCAAAAAATGGCCAGGCGGTGTGGCGGGCGCCTATGGTCCCAGCTACTTGGGAGGCGGAGGCAGGAGACTCACTTGAGCCCAGGAGTTGGAGGTTGCTGTGAGCTGTGATGCCATGGCACTCTACCCAGGGGGAGAGCTTGAGGCTTCGTCTCAAAAAAAAAAAAAAAGAAAAGAAATAAAAAAAAAAAAAAGATGTAAAGTCACCATCTTTTTTAATAGCTCAATAGCATTCCATGGTATACATATACCACAGCTTATTAATCCATTCCTGGATTGGTGGGCATTTAGGTTGTTTCCATGTTTTGGCAATTGTAAATTGTGCTGCAATAAACAGTCTAGTGCAAACATCCTTATGATAAAATGATTTTTTTCTCTTCTGGGTAGATGCCTAGTAATGGGATTGCAGGATCCAATGGGAGGTCTCATTTGAGTTCTTTGAGGATTCTCCATACTTTCTTCCAAAACGTTGTATTAGTTTGCAGTCCCATCAACAGTGTAAAAAGATTCCCTTCTCTCTACAATCTTGCCAGCATCTGTAGCTTTGAGACTCTGTGATGTGGGCTATTCTCACTGGTGTTAGGTGATATCTCAGGGTGATTTTGATTCACATTTCTCTGATGATCGGGGATGATGAGCATTTTTTCAAATGTTTGTTAGCCATTCTTCTGTCTTTGTCAGAGAAGATTCTGTTCTTATCTCTTGCCCAAAGGTACATGGGATTGCTTCCTCTTTTTCTGTGGATTAATTTGAGTTCTCTATAGATTCTAGTTATCAACCCTTTGTCAGACTGTTACCCCACAAATATCTTTTCCCATTCTGAAGGGTATCTTATTGCTTTACTTGTGTCCTTAGCTGTGCAGAAGCTTTTCAGCTTAAGTCCCATTTGTTAAGTTATGTTGTTGTTGCAATGGCTGCTGAAGTCTTTGTCATAAAATCTTTCCCCAGGCCAACATCATCAAGAGTTTTGCCCACACTCTCTCCTAAGATTTTTATCTTTTCATGTTTTAGATTTAAATTTCTCATCCAATTTTTATAAGGGGTGAAAGGTGTGGGTCCAGTTTCAGTCTTTTACATGTGGTTATCCAGTTCTCTCAGTACCACGTGTTGAATAGGGATTCTTTTCCCCACTATATGCTTTTGTTTAGTTTATCAAAGATCAGATGACAAATAGAGACTGGTTTCAACTCTCGGTTTTCTATTCTGTTCCATAATTCTATGTCTCTATTTTTGTGCCAATACCATGCTGTTTTGATTACTGTGGACTAGCAATATAGCCTGAGAAGGATATACAAATAGGGACACAGGAGGAAAAACTCTCCCTCTTTGCTGATGATACGGTCTATACATAGAAAACCCCAGAGACTCAACCATAAAATTCCTGGAAGTCATCAGAAAATGCAGTAATGTCTCACGGTATAAAATCAATATCCAAAAATCAGTAGCCTTTATATATACACCAGTAAGAGTATTTTTAAAATTAACAAATATATACATAACCATGCCATATATTAATCACTATTCTAAGAATATTATAAATATTTAATTATTTTTAATTCTCATATCAACCATATGATGTATTTTGCAGATGAGGATCTGACACTCATAGATTTAAAAATTTAATCAAAGATCACATAACTAGAACTTTATAAAACTGTAACCTAAACCATCTTGCTCTCTTCTCTATTATCCTTTGCTGAATCTTTTAAAAAGCAGAAACATTTAGAAGTAAAAACACAGTTTAGGAAGATATCAGAGGTAGGGAGTAGAAACCTGATTTAAATATGTCTTTAAGACACAGGTGGGAGGATTTGCTGACAAGTAAATGTGGAGTACAAAGGAAAGCCTGATGCTAAGGAATCTGACATTAAACTGAGAAGGAAAACATAAAAAAGAAGATGATTTGGTAAAGAGAATCCAAGGATGTATAGTTAAACCATTCAACATCCAAATGAAGATGTCAGATAAATGTAACAGTCTGAAAAACAGAAAAGAGATACTGACTAAACACAGAACTTTGTCATTAGCATATAAGTATTATGAAAAGCTATTTGGAAGAATGAAATAAACTGAAGAAAGGCTGGATAATTCTAGACAGTTTCTATAAAGACTCTGGACCTAGTAAAGACCAGGGAAAGTACTTCCTAAACAATTATGCAAGCACTGAGATTTCTATTAGAAAATCTAAAGTATTATTTCTAAAAACACACAAAGAAATATTTTTATGACAACATATTTCTGTATACATCATGTGCATGCTTTCAGAAAAATTAATTCCACAAAACTGTACAGAATGTTTGGAGATACAGAAGGAAGAGAATAGATATAAGAGTAGATCTAGGTTTTAGCATCTGCCAAGTATAGTATTCTTCCCTACTCTGAGCTGGACCTAATATGATTTTAATGACAATAATTACAGAGTGGGCGGTGCCTATGGCTCAAAGGAGTAGGGTGCCGGCCCCCTATGCTGGAGGTGGCAGGTTCAAACCCAGCCCTGGCCAAAAACTGCAAAAAAAAAAAAAAAAATTACAGAGTACCAAGAGAAAAAAATAAAAGCAGTAGGTTTCACACAACCCTTACATATACTCCAAAGGCCATGCCTCCCAAATATCTAGGTAATATCCACAATGTTATTAGCCCACTGCCTGTTAATAAAATTGTCAGTGATCCTGACAGTGCTTATTGTGATTAGGGAACCTGGGAATAATGAGTGCCAAAAGGGCTTTACCCAGAGCCAATTACCAAGCCTCAGAATAGACAACCTAGTAACTGTTCCCAGAAGAAATGTTCTGATTCTTTTTATTACTTTCCTGGGCACTGTGGTCCAGTGGTGCAATCCAATTACAACCACATCCTAAAATAAGAATTCAATAACAACCTCAATTCCTGGTCAATCCCCAAACATCTTTGTTAAACTTCATTTATTGGCATAAATGAAGAAAATATAGGCATAAAAAAGAAAGGTTTAGCCTACTTTAATTGAAATTACATAGAGGTAAAAATAAAATTTAAAGAGCCATAACATGCAAACACTAATGAAAGAAAGCTAGAGTGACTAAATTAATATACAAAATAGAGTTTAGTATAGGGTCAGAGGAAATTAAACATTCACTCTTCACAGATGATACAATTGTATGCCTGGAAAACGCCAGGGACTCAACTACAAAACTCTTAGAAGTGATTAAGAAATACAGCAGCATCTCAGGATACAAAATCAATACTCACAAATCAAGAGCATATATATATATATACCAACACTCGTCAAACTGAAAAAACAGTCAAGGACTCTATTCCTTTTACAGTGGTGCCAAACAAGATGAAATATTTTGGTCTTTATCTAACAAAGAATCTGAAAGATCTCTATAAAGAGAACTGTGAAACTCTGAGAAAAGAAGTAGCTGGAGATGTTAACAAATGGAAAAACATACCATGTTCATGGCTGGGAAGAATCAACATTTGTTAAAATGTCCATACTACCCAAAGCAATATACAATGTTAATGCTATCCCTATCAAAGCACCATTGTCATATTTTAAAGACCTGGAAAAAATAATACTTCATTTTATATGGAATCAGAAAAAACCTTGAATAGCCAAGACATTACTCAGAAATAAAAACAAATCAGGAGGAATCATACGATCAGACCTCAGACTATACTATAAATCAATAGTGATCAAAACAACATGGTACTGGCACAAAAACAGAGAGATAAATGTATGGAACGGAATAGAGAACCAAGAGATGAACCCAGCTACTTAGTATCATTTGATCTTTGATAAGCCTATCCAAAATATTCAGTGGGGGAAAATCTCCCTATTTAACAAATGGTGCTGGGTGAACTTGCTGGCGACTTGTAGAAGACATCAACTAGAGCCCACCTTTCACCATTAACAAAAATTGATTCTCACTGGATAACAGATTTAAACTTAAGACATGGAACTATAAAAACACTAGAAGAGAGTGCAGGGAAAACACTTGAAGAAATCAGCCTGGGAGAATATTTTATGAGGAGGACTCCTCCAGGCAATCGAAGCAACACCAAAAATACATTACTGGGGACCTGATTAAACTAAAAAGCGTCTGTATAGCCAAGAACACAGTAAGTAAAGCAAGTAGACAGCCCTCAGAATGAGAGAGGATATTTGCAGGTTATGTTTCTCACAAAGGTTTGATAACCAGAATCCATAGAGAACTCAAACTTATTAATAAGAAAAGAACAAGTGATCCCATTTCATTCTGGGCAAGACACTTGAACAGAAGCTTCTCTGAAGAAGACAGGCACATGGTCTACAGATACATGAAAAAAACACTCATCATCTTTAATCATTAGAGAAATGCAAATCAAAACCACTTTGAGATATCATCTAACTCCAGTAAAAGTAGCCCACATCACAAAATCCCAAAACTATAGGTTTTGGTGTGGATGCAGAGAAAGTGGAATACTTCGGCACTGCTGGTGGGATTGCAAGCTAATAGGTTCCTTTTGGAAAGAAGTCTGGAGATCACTTACGGATATAAAAATAGACCTGCCATTTCATCCTCCAATTCCTCTACTAGGTATATATCCAGAGGACCAAAAATCACTTTATAACAAAGATATTTGCACCAAAATGTTTATTGCAGCCCAATTCATAATTGCTAAGTCATGGAAGAAGCCCAAATACCCATCAACCCACAAATGGATTAAATAATTGTGGTATATGTATACCATGGAATATTATGCCACCTTAAAAAAAGATGGAGACTTTACCTCTTTTAATGTGTACAAGGATGGCGCTGGAACATATTCTTCTCAGTAAAGTATCTCAAGAATGGAAGAAAAAGTATTCAATGTACTCAGCTCTACTAGAAACCAATATATAAGCAAACATACTTCCATATGAAAGCTATAACCCAACTACAGCCCAAGATGAAGGGGAAAGAGGAGGGGGAGGGGTCTAGAGGGGGAGGATAGGTAGAGGGAAAGTAATTGGTGGGAGCATGCCTAAGGTGCATTTTACAAGGGTATGTGTCAAATCTACTAAGTGTAGAGTATAAATGCCTAAACACAATAATTAAGAAAGTACAGTGATGGCTATGTTAACCAGTCTGATGTAAGTATTTCAAATTGTATATAAAACCAGCACATTGTAACCCATAAATGCATTAATGTACACAGCTATGATTTAATTTAAAAAAAGAAAATATTTTCATGTAAAAAAATAGAGTTTAGAATAAGAAAAATTATTAAAAAATAAAGAACATTACCTTCACTATATGCACCTAACATTAGAGTTTCAGAATATGTAAAGCAAATACTGATTGAAGCGAAAAGAGAAACGGAAAACTCCATATTTGGAGATGGAGAGTTCAACACATTTTTCTGAAATTTTTTTTTTTTTTGAGATGGAGCCTCAAGCTATCCCCCTGGGTACAGTGCCATGGCATCACAGTTCATAGCAACCTCCAACTCCTAGGCTCACGCGAGTCTCCTGTCTCTGCCTCCCAAGTAGCTAGGACCACAGGCGCCCGCCACAACGCCCGGCCATTTTTTGGTTGCAGCCATCATTGTTGTTTGGCAGGCTGGGCTGGGGATTTGAACCTGCCACCTTAGGTGTACGTGGCTGGCGCCTTAGCCGATTGAGCCACAGGCGCCGAGCCATTTCTCAAATAATTAATAGAACAAGTTCACAGAAAAATAGCAAAGACATCTTAGAAGTGACAACACTATCAAACAATTTGATCTAGGAGACATTTATGTAATACTCCACTATATTACAACAAAATATGCATTCTTTCAAGTGCTCATGGAAATCCACCAAGGTAAACCACATCCAAGGTCACAAAACAAATCTTAACAGATATAAAGTAACTGAAATCTTACAAGTACATTCTCTCAGCATAAATTAAACTAGAAATCAATAAAGGAGAGGTAACTGGAAAATCCCCCAAATATTCAGAAATTTTAAAACATATCCCTAAGCAAAACATGGATCAAGGAAAGTGTTAAGAGGATTTAAGAAATATTTTTAACTAAATGAAAATGTTATTAAAGCACTGCTTTAAGTATAACTTTCAGATTTTGGTATGTTGTATGGGACACCAAAGGAATACAAAATGGATAAGGAAAAGAGAAAGAAGAGAACAGCAGACAAAAATGTTAATATTTTTGAAGCTAGAAAGTAGACTCATTGAAGTGGAAACATAAGCTGGGAGGGTGGGGGACAACAAACATCAAAAGTTTTGCACTACAGAACCCTGACAAAGTTTGAGAAAGGGAGACAGGTATACATGGTGGAACTGAAAACCAGAATATATTTAAATTCAAATAAGGAGCAATTAGAACCTCAAGTTCTTTTCCACTTTTGTTCATGCCATTATCCCCTTAAACATTCTTGCAAAAGACTTAAGTTTTCATCTTTATACTACAGAAATTCTGTGTTTATGAACAACTAACATTTGGGTGGAGTGACATATCATACTGAGAAAACACCCTGAAACCTCACCCCAAGCCCCTTCTACTCAGCTACCAAAATATTCATAACCAGGCTTAACCCTAGCCAGAAGAATAAAAGCTTCCTCTTTGGAGAATTTCCAGTCTAAGAAACAAGCAAATACATACATCAATATCACAATAAAGAATGTAATCAACAGAAGAGAAATACACACATAAACATATATACACACATTTTCTAGGTTCATCCATGTTGCTGCATGTATCAGTACTTAAATCCTTTTTGTGGCTGAATAACATTCTATTGTATGGATATACCATATTTTGTTTATTCATTCATCCATTGATGAAATTTTGGGTTCTACATTTTTGTTATTCTATAATGGTGCTATAAGCAATCAGGTACAATTTACTGTATTGACATGTTTTCAGTTCTCTTGCATACATGTCTAACAGGAGAACTCCTAGGTCGTATGGTAACTTTGTTTAATCACTTAAGCAACTATTAACTCTATTTCCCAAAGCAGCTATACTATTTTACATTCTTACCAGCAGGAATGGGGGATCGCAATTTTTAAGGGTTGCAATTTTTCCACAATATCACCAACATGTGATGTTATCTCTCTTTTTGATTCTAATGATCCTAATGAATGTGAAGTAGTATCTTAGGATTTTGATTTGAAATTCCCTAATGATTAATGATTATAATGGCTTTTCCCTACTGATTAATGTTCCATTTGAATACTAGTCCTATTTTTACAATAAGAAAAACTAAAATATAGAGATATTAAATAAATTAACCAAGATCACAAAGCTAGTAAGGGAAAAGCTGGTATTTTAACCCAGGCAGCCCAGTTCCATAGCCCACAATCCTGCACCAGCAGCAGTGCTATGCATTTCATCCAACAGAAGAAGGGAAGCCCTTTCCAGGTAGTCTGTTTTATCAATGAGGAAATACTCCCAGAAGCTGCTGAGACTTATCATATATTATAAACCAGGTTTAGGTCACATACCTCTTCCTCAACCAATTACTGATAAAAGAATCACCATTGTCTTAGTTTGTTTTTGTGCCACTATAATAGAATACCACAGACTAGGCAATTTATGATGAACCAAAATATAATGGTTCACAGTTCTAGAAGAAGTCCAAGATTGAGAGGCCAGCTTCTGGCAAAGGCCTTCTTGCTAGATCACCCTAGGTGGAAAGTGAAAGTGCAAGAAGGAACCAAACTTGCACTTTTATAATGTTACCAATCCTGGGCATGTGGACCTCTCACGGGATAACTACCTCTTAAAGGTCCAACTTCTTAATACTATTAGAATGACGATTAAATTTCTTTACAAGTTTTGTAGGGGACAAACATTCAAACCATAGAAACCACAATTGGCTTATGTTATTCAATATTTCTAAGCCAATTCAGAGGTCTTCCCTAAACAAAGAAGGTAACAATGGCTCTTGGTCAGCGTCTACTAGTCTGCTAGAGATAAATATAAAAATAAGCAAAACTTTTGTTTTTCTTGTTTACACCATTTTGGAAATAAGAGAAGTTTCCTGATTTTAAAAAAGAGTTCAGCTTCATTTGTGCTACTGTTTTTTGCATAACTATAAGTAAATGAGTAAATGAATAATTATAATATTAGTCAACTAAAAACTTCATAACAAAGAAAGTAGTAATTTCAATAAAGCAAAGAAACCAAATTTACATTAGGTTGAATTCTGCCTCTGGAAAATTAAGCCTTCACTATATGAGCAAAGCATTAAACATTTATTTTTCTAATTTTCAAAAACACAAAGTTTAAAGCTGAAAAACAGGAAATAGTCATAATAAAAAGACTTTTAAATTACAAGGCTTAAAATATCCCTTCCAATAAAATATCCTTATAACAGAAATGTACATTCACTTTAAAGTTTGGGGGGCTTAGATAAGCATTCCTTAAGAATGTAAAGTTTTAAAGGTCTGGAGCATTGGCTCACACCTATAATCCTAGCACTCTGGAAGGCCTGAGCTCACAAGTTTGAGACCAGCCTGAGCCAGAAGCAGAACAAGATCTCCTCTCTAAAAAAATAGCCAGGTGTTGTGGCAGACACCTGTAGACCCAGCTACTTGGGAAGGTGAGGCAAGAGAATCACTTAAGCCCAACAGTTTGAGGTTTTTGTGAGCTGTGATGCTACAGCATTCTACAGGGGGTGACAAAGTGAGACTGTCTCAAAAAAAAAAGAGAAAAAAAGAATGTAAAGCTTTTTAATTTAAAACGATTTTAAGTACTATTTTATATTATTCTAGCAATTATACTGGCAATTGGATTTCATAAATCATATTTTAAATAGAATATTAATTCATAAAGGATAAGCCATTTTTATTTTCTATACATTTTATGACTTAATACTTCTAAATAACTGTAGGCTCCTAAAGTGTACTTTAGAATTTATTTCTTGAAAAAAGATAAGCAAGATGAGTTTCCCAGATCATCCAACTGTGCACCAGAAATCCCTTCCAAGTATCTATGGTGCTACCTCATTTTTTAAAATTGTTTTTAAAGGTGTGAGGGGAGACAATTGAAAAAATAATTACAAACACAGCCTCACTTTAGATAGAAGGGTTATCATGTAATTACAATGATGATCACTTAAAAGTATCCAAATGTCTCTGGCAGTTTAAAGAGCTAAGCAGAGTTATTTTTAAAATCAAACATATGTGCTTTTTCTGTTTATGTCTTTGGAAAGAACATTCTGTATAATGAAAAACATGACCAAATTTTTCACAGTACATCACTATAAAACCCTGTAATTGACTTTTGGGGTTGGTTTACTCTATATCTATTTTTGACTACGTAGAAAACAGCAATGATGTGGTGAAAAGCCCAAAATGTAAGTCTCATTGCAGGATAAGACTCCATCCTGATTAGTATAGAAGTATCATATTTGTACTGGGAAATATGCCCATTTTAAAAAGTTAACAGTACATAGGAACCTCCTCTTTCTTAATCAAGACACGTAAAAAGTAGTGACTCTGGTGCCTAGTCTGGGCCATGGTTGGAACCTATATGTTGTTTACACTGATCCCCTCCATTAAAGGCAATGTAATGTTGTTCAAATCTCATGTTGGAGATGACAGGTTCATTTCAGTTAATCAAATGGAAAGTAACATTGGATGTTACAATTTAACATTGTAAATTAACCTTTAAACACTGGATTTTTATTTTTCTCATAATTTAATGCAGACTAAAGAACTTAATCTCCATCTAAAAGCTTTGAACTCAGTTGCTCAGTGATAAAATTAATTTGCTATTCTTAACAAAAGCACTGTTCTTCATGGAAAAGAAGTCTAAAATATCTCTGAATGAGCAATCCTACTTTCATCAATAACATTTACATATTAGCAGGTAAAATAAACTAGAAGAGGGGGATGCTGTGTGGTTTAAAAGTCAGCCCTATAACACCTACCACAGATTTATCTCCTCTGAGTTGACTCAACCATTCCTTCCTCTCAGTAAATAAACTAAGTTCTATGCAAAGTACTACAGGAGAGTTTTTCAGGGGCCAAGTGAAAGAATATGTTTCACGTGGAAACTTCCAAGTTGACAGCCTGCCTACTTTTGGTAGGTATTAAAAAAGTCCACAGCACTTTATGAATTAGTTGTGGTTTACCTAAATAATCATGGCCAAAGATGCTACATGGTCATTGCACATTCAATTTATTCCTATCAAAAATCACTGTGCCTTAAAAAAAAGAATTAATACATTTAGAAAAACTCAAGTTACTAACAGCTTTCTAGTAGCATTGTTGATTGAATGGTAATCATAATAAATCATTTTAAAAACAAGCATATTAAAATTAGTAAGTTCATCCATTTCTATTAATATTTAGGTCTTTTATAATATAGGTCATATCTTTGACCCCTACTTTTAAAAAATTAAACAATTAATTACTATTAACTACATAAGAATATTTAATAGCTTCTGCCAACTTCTTGCAGAACAGTTGTACAGAGATAATTGAGAGGGAAGAAAACAAACTAGATAAGAAACAATACATAACACCTACTATGTGCTAGACACTTTTGTTACTTTTATATGTTATTTATATTATTTCAACATAATCCATATATGAAATAAGTCTAACTTCATTTTACAGGTGAGGAAATTGATATTACAGATGTAATTTCTAACACCCTCACACAGCAATTAAGTAGCAAAAAGGGAACACAGCCCATGTCTGCATAACTCAAAAAAAAAGCTATCAATTTATATGAGACAATGTAACTTAATTTATCATGAGCATTTTAAAAATACATTGCTAAATATACATTTTTAAGTTACCCTCAATCTTATGAAGTCCTATTCTACCACAAACTTCACCTTAGAGGAAGACTCCTTCAAGGTGAGAATTACAATGGAGATTTCCCAAGTGGAAAAGCTATTAAGATAAATGCACGTGGCAACATATTTGTAAGAGTTTTTTTAAAAAAGACTCTGAGGGACAGAAGAATATGAAGTGATCTGAATCTTAAACATGGTATTTGAGTTCCCATTATTTCCTTTCAGGCTTATTTAGATTAAGAACCTTAAGGCAGACTTTATACTACACACTTTTTCAATCTCTTCCCCAAGAATCAGAGGAGTACTGAAATTTAAAAGCAATGACTAGGTATTTCCATTCACCTTTAGTGATGAGGAAATGCAAGCATGTTCTCCTCTTTCCTTTACTACTACCACTAATACACACTGCTTTTGGAGTCTGGCTTTCTTTCTTCCCTTCCTTACTTCCTGTCCTTTTTTCTTTAATCCCTCTATCTGTAGTAATCCTTCTTTCATCCTCCCTTCTATCTTCCCCCTCTTTACATAAAAATATATAAAAGAAATAGGGCCATAATAAACCAGGGAGGACCTGTCCCGGGCAAGCCACTGTTTCTCTGCACTTAACAGCTAGATATTTCTATGTACTTAACAGCTGGATACTTTACAACTTTTGTCATTGTGATCCCATCTTCTAGCACTGTGAAAAATCATTTTGCTTTATAAATACAGTCTGATCTGGACTAAACAGAAATAGGAAAAAGTTTTTGAAAGGTAGAAAGAAAAGGAATCAAAGGCTATCATTCAAAAAGCTACATAAATGAAAAAAATACAACAAACTTATCTGCAGCATAATGATATGTAAAGTAAGGGAATACCATTCTTGTACCCT
Source organism: Galagoides demidoff (assembly GCA_963574575.1). Taxonomy (NCBI): domain Eukaryota; kingdom Metazoa; phylum Chordata; class Mammalia; order Primates; family Galagidae; genus Galagoides; species Galagoides demidoff. Next base: position 14,629 of record CAUYQV010069047.1, on the reverse strand, counting down.
TACCACCTCAAATTCAATAAAAAACAAACATAATCACTTTCAACCCTACGAGGCATACTTTTTCTTGCCATGACACTGGAAACATTGCACCCAAGACACCTGGCGATTTCAGGACATTTTATCAGTATAAAATAGCTCATTTTCTATTTAAAAAAAAAAAAAAACTCTGTAAAAAGTAAATCTTTCATTACAGAAGATAAAATCTGTTTTAAAATTATATGAAACTGTGTTAACTTTTCAATAACATATACTGAAACATGTATTATGTACATAATTTAAATATTTTCCAGAGGATCAATCCTCCCAACATAAAAAAAAAATTTTAAAGATCAAAGTAAATAAACTAATTCAATTTATGGAAAAAATTACTTATTTTACTTCATTAAGTTCAACGCAGTGGTGATACATCAAAGAAGTAGGATTCTATTAGTAATAAATTAGTACTGAAAAGAGAATTTTAATTAAAAATGACATTAATGAAAATATCTTCTATTATCTGAGAAACATTATTTGCATAAACATTATTGAATTATTGTTTATGCAAAGCTATAACAAAATAGAAATGATAAATCAAGCCAAAGACTATTAACTCAGTACATTTAAAAAATTATAGTGGATATTGAAATCTATACTTTTTAGAAATGTTAAGAATCAGATCATCTTTTACAGAAAGGGTTTTTATGCACATTTTTAATAGTCATGATTTAAAAAATGAGAAAAAGCTCATAACCCAACTTTTCTTTCATTTGCTAACTTCCTCATGAGAATTAAACATATGTTGATGAAGCAACCTTCTCATTAAATGACATAATAAGAGTAGTAAGTGGGGTTAAGTAGTTTCTTCAAGATCACTGCACTGATCCTCTTACTGGAAAAGCTTCCCCATGTTAATGTCATCACTGATAATTAAAATTTGATAATTAAACCCAAATTGTTAAGACAGTAATAAGTCTAAATTAGAGGCCTGAAAATGTCTAAATTTTATGTGGGAAAAAACTCTCCCTGCTGCAAACTTTTAATGAACCCGAAACACTTACTTTCTCCATTATTCTCCACTACCATAAGGTACTGAAGTATTCAAGTAGACAACTTAAAGCAGAATAATCTGTTACCTCCAATTGGCTGGATATTCTTCTACAACAGCATACTATATGAAGTAGAAAACAAACAAACAAATGGCATCCTAGCCATAACATTAACCAACTGCAAGACTCTAAATAAGTAACTTCACAACAGAGTAGTTAATTGTAAAATAGGAATAGTGTTATAATTAAGCTCAAAGGAATGTAGTAAAGCTACAGTTAGACGACTCACCTGATCCAATAAACTTTTACCAAGCACCTACTAATTCCCAAGCACTGAGCTGGGGCCTAAAAGTCAAAAAGGATACCATCTCAAGCCTGAGGGACCTTATAGTATAATAGTGCAGAAATTAATTCAAGGACAGTGTTACAAGTGGTATGACAAAGCCTCAGAATTACAGGCATGGGAAGGCACTGAGGAAGAGATAATGAAGGACTAAAGTTCTGAAAGTAAAGAAGAGATTAATTCTTATAGTAGCAAAATAATTTTGATAGCTAAAGCAAAGAAGACATATTGGGAACAGTGGAAGATAAAGCCAGAGAGGTGTCCAGAAATAAAAATGTTAACATGCTCTAAGCTATAATAAAAATCTTATATAAATGGAAGTTAATATTATATCTCAAATCATTACTCATGGTATATTGTAATGTCTGTTTCTTGAACTAGACAGTGAGCTCAGAAGTAGAGGTGGTTAGAGAGGTAGACCAAGCATATTTATCTTTGTATTCTGCTCCTCTCCTATCCTTAAGTATAATTTTTTTAAATTGAAAAAAAAATCTATCCATAATAGTCTTCACTGAAAAGTAACTAGAGAGAATCCTACTTTTCAGCACTCTTCATCTATTTATTCTTTCCACTCTTGCTTTTGAGATTGGATTTTGTCTCCTTTCTCCTAAACTTGAGAATCAGAAGACCTGACTATAGATTCACGGTTCCTTACTTAACAGAAGAAACACACAGGACAAATTCTAAACCGTTTTTGAACTTCAGTTTTTTTAACCTATAAAATCTACTTATTATCATCTAATATTCTTGCTTCACATGGTTTTGATATGGTTCAAATGAACAATCAAGTTAGACATATACATAAAATTCTTAGTTTTTAAACTGCAAAGGACTTTGCAAATGAAACATTCACATTTAGATATAAATTTTCCAGAATGATACCTTTGGAGTTCCACCTGTTCTCTGCTCCAAATTAAAGATTATTACCAATTTATTCTCTCCCCAGCCATCCCTATTCAACCTAGTAAAATCAATAAAGAATGCAATGTGGGAAAATAGGTGACAATCTGTGCTCCACTAGGTGTACAAAGGTTCTAAGTCTTTCACAGTATCAAGGTAGTCTCCAAATATCTTCGTATACTCATGTTCATCCCATGTTCCTAGTTTGTTTTCTCTCAAGAGATCAAAACTTAACTGTCTTAGGTAGAAAGTGTCTCTTATACCAATAGTTGAAGGATTTTCATGATCGAGCCATTATCTTATTAGTTTTCTCTTTCTTCTGATTTTCTTGGACATGAGCAATTTCACAATTCTTCCCCCATCTTCCTTTACCTCCCAGAATATTTCTAGTCCTCCTTTGCCTAGCTCAAGATCTCATCCTCAGTGAAACATTTCTAGACTTCTGCAAACAAAACCAAGCCAACCTCAACTCCTCCTTGAAAACACATTAGGCATGTACATGTAATGTTGTACTTGCCTAATTATAATTATGTCATAGTGAATATATACATAAAATATAAATAGGTAATATCTGAAACATTGTCTTTCCACTGACTATTCTACCTAGAATGAAAAGCCTATGCCTATTCAGTCATATAATAAATGTTTCATAATTGCCTATTCTATGGGAGGCACAGTTATCTTCCTGGAGATACAGAAAACAAAACAAAGTCTCTCAGTGAAGCTTATATTAGAATTCAATAGGTAATAGACAGGTAATAATAAAGTCAATATACATCAGATGATATAAAGTGGTTGGGGGGGAAATAAAGTACAGATAGTCCCCAACTTAAAATAATTTGATTTACAATTTTTTAACTTTACAAAGGCACTGAAGCAATATGCACTTAGTATGCTCCCCCAATCACATTGCTGTTACACCCAGATAATCTATTGTAACTTGAAAATACTTTAAGTTAAAATGCACTTTCAACTTATATTTTTCACTTAAAATGCTAAGTCAAAGAACACCTATAGTGTAAGTGTATGTAAAAGTAAGTGTTGGTTAGGAACTTACAATTCATGATAATAAGGTGGAAAGGGAAGGTAACATTCAAGAGAGGCTCAAAGTATGGATGACATGTATATGTGAATCTAAAGGAAAAGCATCCCAGATAGTGCAAAGAGTTACTGCAAGGGACTGGCACAGAAATATTCTTGGTATATTAGGGGAACTGCAATGAAACTAGTATAAGAGCAGAAAGATGAGGGGGATGGGGACTGAAAGGTACAGAGAAAGCCATAATGACCATTGCAAATCGGTTTAGCTTCCACTATAAGTAAGGTATAAAACCACAAAAGAATTTGTTTTGTTTTGTTTTTTGAGACAGAGTCTCACTCTGTTGCCCTAGGCTAGAGTGCCCTGGCATCAGCCTACCTCAGAGCAACTTCAAACTCCTAAGGTCTTCACATACCCTAAGCTTGACCAACGTCTATGTACACATACACCAGAGACTGAATTGAGCATAAGTCACTCACAGTGCCTATAATTATACACGGGAGAGATACATGACTTCCCAAAAGACAAGGCAGATGTGAAAACAACCGGAACATGGAATGTTCCTTAGCCCTCAAAGAAATTCATCAACAATAAATTACCATCTAAAAAGGTCTGAACACAACTTCTAACCAAACTTTGACTTCACAGTAGGCAATACAAATAAAGATACAGCCCCCATCCTTTTAGAAAGAAAAGAAAAAAAATAAGAAGAGATATAAGCAGCCCCACATTCACGTTTTGAGAAATAATAGACTTCACATAACAGTAACAATGATAACATTTCAAATGGGATATGTGACATAGGAGAAATATATATTTGGTCTTTGTCCCCCACCCTCTTCCTGGCATACAACTGCTAAAATGCCCAGAATCTCCAAAGTGGCATCTTTTTTTTGTATGCTAATGAGTTAACTGCTGCTTCCCTCCCCCCAGCTTTAGGACAGGAGTTAGTGACTGGAAAGGCCAAGGAAGGCATGATTACAGGTTTAGGATAAACCTCCAGGGAGAGAAAAGGGGCTCAAAATTACCAATGGTGAATGGTTTAATCAATCATGATTATATAATGAAGCTTCTAATGAAACCCAAAATGAATGGGTTTAGAGAGTTTTCAGATAGCTTTCCTAAAGACTGGGAGGGCATGGAAGATCCATATCCCTTTTCCTGTATCTAGTCCTATATACCTCTTCATCTGTGGCCTTTAAAATATCTTTTGTACAAGACCAGGAAATAGGTTTCCCTCAGTTCTGTGACCCACTCTAGCAAATTAATTGAACCCAAGGAGGGGGCTATGGGAACAATGATTTATAGCCAGTCCATCAGAAGCACTGGTAAAATAACCCAGAGCCTGTGATTGGCATTAGAAGTGGGGTGTAGTCTAGTGGGACTCAGCCCTCAACAAGTGTGATGTGATGATATCTCTAGGTGTCAGAAGTGAACTGACTTAGAGGACATAGGCAGGTATCCCTGCAGAACTGATTGCTTACTTGATAGGTGTGGTTAAAAAAGCCACACATTTGGCACAGACATCTTCTATTTTGATTGATACAGCATGAAAGCAAGGGAAAAGGCTTTTTCCTATGGTGGATCAATACCATACTTGCTACAAAATATTAGCTAAAATTTCCAGTATTAAAAAAAAAGAAGAAAGAAACACACACACACCAGACATACAAAGAATAAAAAGCAAACATCAATACAATTTTTTTAAAAGGCAGTCAATAGAAACTATCTCTCATTTTGTCCGATATTGGGTTTAACAAAGATTTAAAAGCAACAATTATAAATTAGTCAAGGAACCAAAAGATGCCATGTTTTAAAATTAAGGGAAAACAAAAAGACAATAATTCAATAAAGGCAGAACATTAATTTAAAAGACAGAAATTATAAAAAAGCAAAAAAATGGGAATATTCTAATTTAAAAGCACAGTAACAAAAATAAAAAATTCACTAGAAGCACTCAACAGCAGATTTGAAATAATAAACAAAAGAAATAGTGAAGTGGGCTTGCCACCCTCCTCTTCCCTCCCCCCACAGTTGACTCTGGGAATGGTCCAGCCCACCCCCTACTCCAGACAATTTCTCAGGCTGCCTGCCTCCTCCTCCTCCCCCCTCAGAAAACCCACCCAAGTTCCAGATGGAGGAAGGATGGTGGGAGCCTGTCTGCCTAAACTGTATTAACCACTGTTACCTAAACTGTATCCACAACCTAAACTATAACCATTGTTACTTAAACTGTATCCATAACCTAAACTGTAACCATTATTGCTTAAACTGTATCCATAACCTAAACTATAACCATTGTTACTTAAACTATATCCATGACTACCCAAGCTGTAACCCCAGCACCCTGAGCTAACTAGCCACATTTCAGCTTCTGTAGTATGCTTGCACAAAAAGTATATAAGACAACTTGCCCACTATTGGGATGGAACTGTCTATCAAGACAGCCCCCTGCGCAGATTCAATAAATTTCTGATTGATTGCCCTTATGTGGGGGTCCAAGCCAATACTTTCAGGTTGTAGGGGTACAATGTTTTGGAGGCCCCAGCGAGATTCATTGGACCCCACCTGAGCCCACTGCCTGCCAATGACTCTAGGGGAAGGCCTCAGAGGGATGATGACCCCTCTGCCTTGGGAGCTCTCAGGCATGTGGATTTTGGACACAGGTTCCTAAATTTTCCAATTCAGTAAGTTTGTTCTGTTCTGTTCTGGTCTGGTCTCTAGAGAATCTGGGGGAATGATAGGCTAGGCTGGATGCAGCCTGAGATTCCTGTTCCGGAGGCAGAGGAGAGATGTCCTCCTGTCTCTCTGGTATAGGTTTGGGTTGTTTTTGTGTTATCATGATTGTAACTCCTTATTAGACTGTTTTGACATTAGCAGTCTTTTGGACTATTTGGATTTGCAGGCTAGTCCTGTTCTGGTAATTGCAGTCTTTTATTGAGTTGTCTTGGTTTCTGTAGTCAACTGTACTGGTTCTGGTTTGTGTGTCTTTTGTATGTTTTGAGTTTTGTATGAGTGAGTGAGTGAAAGAGTTAAATGTGATTTCACAGCCCAGTGGCTAGGAAGGCATTTGAGTGGAGGGTCAGGCACACCAGCCTGACTAATTTCTGTCTGTTGAATTCTGTTTGTGTTTTTGTCCTGTCCACTTGTCATTTTGCTTTATTGGTCTATCTGTTATTTATAATGTTCATATTGTAGTTTTTTGTCTGTTATTAGTGTCCACCTAATAATTTGTTCAAAATAAGACAGGGTAATTTTTGAAAATGCTCTTTCAGTAAATTTTTAATTTCAGCTGCCTCACCAAGATCAACAGTAAAAAATAAAACTGGCTACTTTACACATTTTCTACAAGTGAAACTAGACTAACCTCCCCCTTGGTCTCCAGGTAACAAAGAGAAACTAGAAATTCCAGATTTTCAACTTTGAGAGCAGACACCTAAATCATACAGAACAAAGCTGCAGCCAAATTAACCCTTGCTGCAATCTTTGTCTAAAAAAAGAGAAAAAGAAGTCCTTGGTAGGTTTTTGTTCCCTGCGTTCATCCCTTTATATATTAGTAAATTGTGTAACACTTGTTAGTCAAGATTGTATTTAATTTATCAATTCTGGTGCTTTATACAGTGTCCCTTCAAGGTTCCTTTAGGGAACGCTCTTAAATTACAACCCAGGGAAAGTTTCTGTGTTTTCCTTCCTCTTCTTTTTCCTGGTAAACTATTCATTACCCTTGAGGCTGGGCATTACTTTTGTTTCTATATATTATTTACTTCCTGGTAAACCTTCAATTTGTGAGTTTAAGTATCAACATTTCTGTTTTCTTGTCTGTCAGCAAATAACCCACTTGCATTGAAGATCCTCTCTTTCCAGCAATTAAAGAGTTAATACAAAGTTCCTTAAAACTGTTCTTCTAACTTTTTACCTGCTAAAAAAAAACTTTGGTTACAAATAGCTTTGAAATAAAGTGCCAGTTCTCAGCAGGAGACCCAAGATCAATTCCTCATTTGGAACTAAAAAAAAAGACAGAGAGTCCTCCCTATTTCTTAAAACAGCCATTTTCCTTCTAAATTTGCATTATTCTGCTTGGCTCTTAAATTCACCTGTGAACAGAGGTAAATCACTTTAACATCTATTTTTAGCTGGTGTCTACAAACATTAATTAACTATTAATAGTATTTTTGTTATGTTTATCTGTTATGAATTGTTGTAAAAATATGTAACTGTTTATTAAATGTATTTGTTATAAAACCCTTAAGAACCTCCAAGGTAAGGCCAGAAAGACAGAAACTTTAAACAGGGACCCTGGGTTGCCATTAACTCATCAAAAACTCTTGGAGACGTTGTCAGTAGAATGACCCAACCAGTGGGGAACTTCAGCCCTACTGACCTGTCAGGGACTCCCAGAAATGTATGTCAACACCCATCACCAGAAACACCAATGATAAAAGTGGGGGTCCAGTCAACTCCCAGGGCGTTAAATCACTCACAGGCCTATTACAAGTATATAAAAATGTATTCTGGTTCTGATTCTAAGAGTACAAGAGTGTGAGAGTATGTGGGGCCTGGGTATGTCTTATCGTTTTATATCATTTGTTCAGTGTTTATTGAAAGATTAGTCTCAGCCTGAAATGAACAGTCTTGAAAACATTTGTGAGTGAACTGCAAATCTTTTCTTTCAAAGGACCTTTCAAGACTTTACCCTTTCTGAAACTGCCTTACTTACTTACTTACCCCAGTAACTTGTCCCCTCCATTCTCCCACTACTCAGACTGTCTTTCCTTTAAAAATTTTCATGATTAACATTTGCCTGATTGTAGTACTCTCAGTTGTCATCAGTCAAGGGAAAGTAATTGGGTAGATTTTTATAATAATATTATCCCCTGGTGAGTCCAAAATTCCCACCCTGTTAACTTGTTAGTACATTTATTTTGTCATCCAATCATGTTTCCTGTTAAACCTTCATTCTCACTTATGCAGGCAACAAAGTTGCTGCTGGCAACAGCAGCGACAACTGGCTAAAAATTTAGACATAGTAAGAGGGGTTTTGATTCCGATAACTGGCTAAAAATTTAAACATAGTAAGAGGGGTTTTGATTCTTTTCACTGCCTAACAAACACCTGGCTTTCCCACCTCACTGCCTCTATCACCCTTCTTGGGACCATCCTCAGCCAGTCTATCCACCTCGACCCCACCACTTGCCTTGCACTTGGGAGACAGCTCCTGGGTGGCAAGTGGGTACTTTGCAAGATTTAGCTAGTGCTTCCTTGTTGCAGCCCTTAGCCAAAGTAGCCCTGATTCTCTTAATAAATACAGCCCTGCACCTTGGACAAGGTTATTAAGTCTTTGCAATTTTTACCTGGGATAAAAATTAGGGTATGTACTCCCTACTCAAAGAGAAACCTTCCAAAATGTTTAGAACTGCTTTATTCATAACCTTACTAGGCCTCGAAGGGTATGACCTGCAATGTGTATGTGCCTAGAAATAAAAATCTGATTTCTGAGCTTACCTGAGCCTGAAAAATAAAGATTTCCTGGCTAGCTCTGGTTGAGAAAATCCTGTATCAATGTTATATTTCATGAAATATCTCTCATTTGTAAAATGTAATAATTTAGTTGCCAAAAAAACTGGGTCTTTATCAAAGAGAAAAATTCTTGCCTTTTAAAACTTTCTAATTAACAGTCTAGCAAGTAAATGGTTAACTGTAATCCTGTTTTATAAGAAGTAAATTTTAGGGAGTAAGAGAAATTAGACAGAAAGAAAAATGACATTGTACAAAGAAAGAATATTATCTAACAAATTTATCCTGAAACAGAATAGTTATTTAAAAGGTGAAAAATAAAACAAAAGTTAAAGAAGATTTAAAATATTTGTAGATTGTCTGTACAGGTTAAATTAAACTCATAAAAAAGATTTTATGAGAAAATTTACATGTAATTCAGTTAACTATATATTTCCTTTAAAGTCTTTTAGCTTGTAATTTTGTTTGAACAAATGTTTTAAGTCTTTGATATCTGACAAAACTTCCAAAATCAAAACTCTAAATATAGGGCTTGAAGTCCATACCACAATGGTTGTGGCGTGGGCCACATGAATGAGACTGGCAGGTTCTAAACCTGAAAAAAACAGATTAGACTTATTTGATTTCTTAAAAGTATATAGGAAACCTTGTCAAATATAAAATGGTAATTAATTTTGTATGAATTATGGTTATATATATTTTCCAATATTATAAAACATTGATCTATCCTAATGTATGAAGCATTAGTTTGTCCTAATGTATAAGACATTAGTCTACCCTAACATATACTGTCAGTAATAATTTTAATTCATCTAAAAAAGAAAGTTTTTTTATGTAACTGGCTGAGTTCAAAGTTCATCCTAAAAAAGAAAATATTAAGAAAGACTGACGAATTCTCTCGAATTCAAATTCCTGATGTTTTTAGAAAAGCAGATTTTTGAACTTTCAATGGAAAGTTAACATGTCTATAAGTATTGCTAACCTAACGCCAAACAGAACAGAAATCAGTTACATAGAACTAAGCTGATTTATTATAATTTTGTTTGAAACATTATTAATTCTGTCTTTGTTCTGTTTTCCAGAAATCAAGAAAACTATTTTCTGTCTTTTAAGTTATTTGTAACTTTTCAAGCAATATATATACTTATAAGCAGAGTTTAAAACATGTATTTTTTCTCTCTGTCCTTGATTTCTCCGGAATTTAAAAGCCATTTGTAAGTATTCTTAATTTCTGACAATACAGTTATTTGCATAAGTTCAATAAGAATCTGTTTTTTTCTATAAGACATGATAAAGACACGGGTTATTTTACTGAAGCTTTAGCTGGAATAACATTTCCAGAGATGTCCAGACAGCATTAAGGGATTAAGGCTGACTTTAGAAAGCCAATTTAAAGCCCTCTGGAAAACTGGCCAGATACCTATCAGTAACATTTCTGATCTGTAGTAAGTAATGAAGGTAACTTCCTGACAGGTCTGGGAGTCGAAATATACTTGGAAATCTCAAGAAAAGAGGAATTTACCCAATGCATACAGGTATTTAATAGCACAGATGAAACCTGGGCTCGTGAAAAGCTTCAAGTACAACTGAAATCCCATACAAAGAATTCCAGCAAAGCCAATTTTAAAGGGAGCCTGGATGGCTAATTATTCTTACTATCCTTGATGCAAATAATCAGTATACTGAAAATACTGTTTATTCTAGCAACTGAGTTAGTTCTGCTATAATTTTTTCTTTCTAATTAAAAAAAAAGAGGCTATAGCCCACCTATATTAAATCCCAGCCTTGTCTGTACTGTCAAAAACTCAACAAAGATCACCTGTTAAAAATTTGTGCAGTATTAAATATTACAGAATAATGTACATAAACAAGGCCATAAGAATTGAATACAAGCCTTGCCACTAATGCTGTTCTAAAAAGCCTCTGTCAATCCTCTACAATTTAGCAGAAATGCCTAAAAAAAACTGAGAAAGACTGAACTAAAAAACAAAAACCCTAAAAAAGTAGCAAGAAAGATCTTCACTGGGGTAATTAACCGTGTTTTGTTTAATCTTTTGTGCCTGTACATCCAAGAACTTTCTCTCTAGAGAATGAAAATAACCAAGTCTAAGTCTAAAATCAAAAACTGGTCCCCCTAAAACCAAGGTAAAAAGAACTTTACCACATGCACAACAGTGAAGATGAAAAAAAATCCTCACCTGGAGTCATCACAGCTGACTAAATAAAACTTCACTACCCCTTGGCTTTTAAGATAATCAATATGCCCTGCTCCAGCCACATACTGAGAGCTGGCTGGTTCAACGCATGGCTTAAGCCTAAGGAAACTCCTCAAGGGACTTATCTTAATTAGACTTTGAACTTGAAGAAAGGTGGGAGGAGAATATCACAGGAAAAAATAAAAATTAGCCCACCACCACAGTACTAAGACCTGAGGAGGGACCACGTACCAACCCACTAACCCAGATTCCACTTCTGCCCCCAAAACCCCCAGGAGTAGAACCCCTTTCTTCAGATAAATTAAAGATTTAATTTACCAAAAGACCAGTGAGAAATGAAGTGGGCTCACCTCCCTTCTCCTCCCTCCCCCCAGAGTTGACTCTGGGAATGGCCCAGCCCACTCCCTACTCTGGGCAATTTCCCAGGCTGCCTGCCTCTTCCTCCCCCCATCAGAAAACCCTCCCAAGTTCCAGAAGGACAAAGGATGATGGGAGCCTGTCTGCCTAAACTGTATTAACCATTGTTACCTGAATTGTATCCATAACCTAAACTGTAACCATTGATACTTAAACTGTATCCATGACTACCCAAGCTGTAACCCCAGCACCCTGAGCTAACTAGCCCATTTCAGCTTCTGTAGTATGCTTGCACAAAAAGTATATAAGACAACTTGCCTACTACTGGGATGGAACTATCTCTCAAGACAGTCCCCTGCGCAGAGTCAATAAATTTCTGATTGATTGCACTTAAGTGGGGTCCAAGCCAATACTCCCAGGTTGCTGGGGTACAACAATAGTAAAACTGAAAATAGAGAAACTGAAAATTATTCAATTTAAAGAATAGAAAAAAGGTTAAAAAGAAGTGAGCAAAGTCTAGTGATCTGTAATGTAAAATCAAGTGTACAAAAATACATTCAATAAATGAATGAGACAAGAAAAGGGAGAAAAAAGAAAAGATAAAATACGGGAAGGAGTAGTGGCCCAAAGTTCGTAAGATAACATACAAATCCAAGGACATCAATGAACTCTAAGATAACAAAGAGATGGACACATGGGTATAATGCAAACTACTGAAAGAGAAAAATCTTAACAGCTGCCAAAAAAAGTGTCTCTTTATAAATGAGGAAATGTATAAGATTAAAAATTGACAATCAAAAACAACAAAGGCCAGAAAGCAGTGGGATAACATATTCTACCTGGTGAAAGAAAATAAAAAGCTATCAAGGAAGAATCCTATATTCAGCAAAATTATTCTTTAAAACTGAAGATGAAATAAAAACATGGTGAACTCAATGCTATCAGACCAATCCTTTTTTAATCTTCATGGGCTTTTATTTGAGATTCTAGAATTGGGCAACGGATGATTCTATGTCATTAAATGAGTGTTCCCCTAGTAAATCAATCTTAAAAGAAACACTAAAGGAAGTAGTTCAGGCTAAATGGCACACACACCAGAACATAACTCAAATTCAGAGAAACACATGAAGAGAGCCACATACAGTAAAATATGGATAAATATAAAAACTTCTATAGAAATGTATCTCAATACTTCTCTTAACTTTTATAAAAGACAATAAAATGTACACGTATAGGCAACAGGCCAGTCACAGTGGCTCATGCCTGTAATCCTAGCATCCAAGGAAGCCAAGACAGGAGGATAGCTTAAAGTCAACAGGATGCTTGAGGCTAGGAGTTCAAGACCAGCATGAGCAAGACCAAGACTCCGTCTCTATAGAAAATAGAAAAATTGGCCAGTGTGCTGGTACATAGCTGCAGTCCCAGTTGCTGAAGAGGCTGAGGCAGGAGGATTGCTTGAGTTAAGGAATTTGAGAATATTAGAAAGCACTACACTACTGCATTACTGCAGTTTAGCCTGAACTACAGAGACAGACTCTGTCTCTCAGATTTTAAAAAAAAAGTGTAGGCAATAATTACAATAATTACTGGGTTTATAACAAATAAATATATCTGACATCAATACTCTGGTTTCTCTTCAGATCACATAAATCTTTCACCTTTTACAATACATGTAACATCAACAGTACAAAAGATGGTAAAGGGAAAGATTTATGAGGAAAGTTTCTATATTTATCAGAATTAAATGCATATTATTCTGAAGCATAGCGTGATGAGTTAAGAAGCATACTAGAATCTCTAAAACAACAACCAATAAAATACAGTTTGACCTCCATATCCATAGATTCTACATCCATGGATTCAACATGTGCAGTTCACCCTCCACATCTGGGTTTCGATCTGCCACTAGCCGACTCCAGGGATGCAAAATCTGTGGTAGTTATGGAAGACTGTTTATACTAGGCCATTTTATACAAAGACTTGAGTATTCAACAGGTTTTAGAATATTTGGGAGGACTAGAATTAATCCCCTGCAGATACACAGGATCAACTATAACTCTAAAAAGTATGATAAAAACAGAAACAACAGAAGATTTCAAATGGAACAATAAAAATGTTTACATTAGTCACTGCTTCTCTGAGGTTTTACTTTCCATGGTTTCAATTACCCCTGGTCAAGAGTGGTCTAAAGATATTAAGTGAAAACTTCCAAAAATTAATAATCCATAAATTTTAACTGTGTGCCATACTGAGTAGTTTAATGAACTCTCACACCTTCCTGCTTCACCCCACTGGGGAACTGAACCATCTCACACACCTGCAAAGAGAAGCAGAGCTACAAACTTATGTACAAATACTTGCCACTGAGTTATAAATTTCTCACTATGCAGCAATAGCAAAATAAGTTATAGGTAGATTGTAACAGGTAGATTAGCTTAAACACCAACATTGAAATATCAGCAATAGAGTATAAATGTTTTAACACAATAACTAAGTAAATGACACAAAGTCTATGTTAACCAGTTTGATGAAAATATTTCAACTTGTATATGAAAACTCTACACTGTACCCCATATTTGCATTAATGTACACAGCTATCATTTAATAAAAAAAAGAAAAAGAAAATTTAACATTGTTAAAAAAAAAAGAAATCCAAGGCTTTTAGAATAGTATATGTAAAAGTGTTGAGCACTTTGAGTGCAGTATTTTTGTGTTGTCAGGGACGTTTACTGGGTAGCTACTCTTTACATAGTGCTGTGTTAGAAACTAAGGGATTATACAAATAATATCCCTTTAAGGAGTTTATGATTCAGGAAGAGAGAAAGATCAGAACTGTTTTGCAATAACTTCAGTACCTGGCATGCAATGATGAATAGGAAAACTGGTTATGGAAGTGGAGAGGAGCTTCACATATGTCAGTTAATTCAGTCTATAATGATTTTTATTTCCTATGAAATGATTGAGTTGTAGTTTTTGTCACAGAGTTGTAGAAAATTTTATAAGTGATAATATAAAAACATTCAACTTCTCTCATATGGGTGTGTGGTTGTTCATGTACTAGTTTCACATTAGTATTGAGTACATTGGAATCTTATTTTTTTCATTCTGTGATACTTTACTTAGGAGGATGTTTTCTAAATCCTTCCAGGTAAATTCCAAAGATGTAAAGTCTCCATCTATCTGTATGGCTAAATAGTGTGCCATGGTATAGCTATACCACAGTTTATTTACCCAG